>JZKD02S0778795.1:1009147-1023261 GCA_000966675.3 Picea glauca | reverse complement strand
TGATGCTAGGTAAGCATGTGTGGTGAAATTTAGGGTTATAACAGATGCCCCCTAATGTGTGAGGTCAGAAGAGCATCTGATGGCTGAAATACATTACCAATCTTTACTGATGTGTCAAACGATTGAGTCCAAGGATCAGGAACCAGGAGGTGCCGTCTGTGAAATAAAAAATGTCTCACTGAGGCGGGCATACCCATGCTTGGGATAAAATAGAACCATGGCTATCAATCAAATACATTGTAGATCCATGTTAAATAACTATAAAGAGTAGCCACGAACAATACACAACGGAGCTACATCTCGAAATCAGAAAGATATACATGTAGAGTATCCATCTTCCAGAAGCTGATTCGGCCTGATGGCTAGAGATGAGATCTTCAGAGATCGAGCAACAATTTAAAAATGTACAAAACTTGGGTAGGATTGTAATATGAGTGTACAACTGCACTACCCAGAGGTCTTCGATGGCTCGTTGGTCATTGATGTGATAATATTGATGATCAGACTGAAGGCTTCAATGATTTCGAACAAGGACTTGATTGGATGTTCGAGATGGTCGGGTATGCAGACAAGAGACATTTTGCAGAGGGGCCGACTCAGTCTTAGTGAAAAAATTCCCTTGGACAATAGCACGACACGTGATGAGACTCAGGCAACATATATGTTAATCATAAGTCTACGAAGCAGGAGGCAACGAAAACTCTCCATATGTTTGGAAGGATAACCAAATGGTGGAGGACACAACTCTATATAGTGAGAAAAGATTCCTAAGGTCGTACTACATCCCATAGTCTGATGGTCAAACAGACATATGTGCATTATCCAAGGGCGACTCATTATGCTGCCAATAAAGAAAATACTTTTCCCATCCTCTTTTTGGGGTATATTTGATTTTTTTTGTTCTTTTCGATAATTTTGGAAAAAGAATAAAGGAATATTACGTTACAGTGGAGGAACGAGTATTGCAAACATACAAGCTCAATGAACAAGGACAAGAATGATGTTCTGGTGAAATGATACTCGGGAAAAATCCTCCGACGGCCAAAGGTGTTAAGACACAGAAGAAAACTGTCACAAGGTTGGTGGATAAGGTATGCAAATGTGGTTGAGAAATCACAGAATGGTAACGTCCTTCGATGTAAGTTTAACAAGCCCAAAGAAGGTAAGCTCGGTGGTTTTTCATATTTAGAGAGTCTGGAAAAACATAAAATGAGACTCCATTGGGGTACCTTTTTTGAATATAGTCTAGTCAGTTTGAAAAAGGGATAAACTAGCACCGATTAGACGTCGATTCAAAACCATTTTAATGAGTGTGACAAGGACAAGATCACTCGACTATTTTTTCACTTTTAAGGAGTCTGAAAAAAGATTAACTATGGACTCCATCAGGACCAATTTAACGAGTGTGAAAGAATAAGGTCACTCGACGATCTTTTCAATTTTAGGGAGTCTGAAAAGAGCTTAACTATGGACTCCGTGGGGGTTTCTTTTTCGTAAGTTTAGTCCCTCAGGCCCGAAAAAGGGATAAAATTATACCTGAGAGTACTCTTTTAAAGAACAGAAATTCGATAGAGTATACCTTTGTTCGTACAGTTGACCGTTCGGACCTAAAAAGGGGTAAAATACCACCGGACAGATGTGACTTCAAATTTTAGTTTAACGAGCGTGAAAGGCCACAAGATCGCTCTACAATATTTTCATTTTTAGAGGGTCTGAAAAGGGCTTAAAAGGAGACCCATTTATTTTTTGGGAGTCCTGAGGGTGAGACAAAGAGCGAAGAAGAATCATGCAAATAAGTCTCAAAATCATATTTAGGAAAGACTATAAGGACTCCTGAGCCTACAATGTTTTAGAGACAGCATGGACACCATAATGCAACCAGGACCTACTTAGGTCATCCATGTTCTTGTAAACTCTACCGCCAAGTTGCGACACTTCTAAAATAGATATGATGGTTCTGTGTCACAACCTGATGGGATCGATCCTATAGCTGAGGAAAAAGACAACGAGACACAAAAGTTGGGGTAATAACCTAACCTATATGCTAAAGTTGATTCTTGGAAATTTTTTTATGGACCGTCAAAATTTTATCAAAACTCAAAAAAGTGTCCCAATACTCGATCAAACCCCTCCCATATAACTCCTGAATCACTCTAAATAGTTTTTTCTATAAAGAAACTGATAAGGGAGGCGAAAAAAGTGACAAAAAGAGGCCAAAAAGTCTATAAATAGAAGCTGGCAGCTCATTATCACCATTGTTGATTTGGAAATTGACTCTGGAGCCAAAAGACCCCCTTTGCTAAAAACGATGTTTCCGAGAGCTACAGTGGACGAAACGAACTTTCGCTTGGACCAAGTAAGTACAAAATCCCTTATCTAGCTATTCAATTCTTCAATTTTGTTTTTAAGTTCATTTTTTGGGTGGGCGCCGAGCTTAAAAAAGTCGGCCCTAGGTACACGCGGGCTGTCTTTGGACAGGCCACGTGTACACTCGGGTAGAGTAAAGCCTACCCGTGTGTACATGCGACTGTCGCCTCTACAACTCGTGTGGACCCCCATTTGTAGAAAAAAGAATTAAAAGGCAAGTGATGACCCTCCTGAACCTTGTTGTGTTGGCAGGATGTATGTCTAGTGGAGGGAAAGAGAGCATGAAGTAGTCAGTGAGTTGGTTGGAGGAGATCCGAATGTTGTGGCCGTGTTGATGCAATGCGGTTTACTGAAGTTCTTTCTGTGTCCATTTATGCGTGCACAACCAAGGCTACTGAATGCCTTGATCGACTACTGGCACCCTGATGTAGAGGCCTTTATGCTAGAGGGGCAATCACTGGTGCCCACCACCGAGGATATCTATTTTTTGATTGGCCTCTCAAGGAGAGGGGAACCAGTCAACTTTAGGACATTTCCTGTGGGACCGAGTAAGATATCGAAACTGATAGCCAAGCACTGTGAGGCTGGGACTGATCGTGCGGGCTCCCAGGTACCTATCAGTAAGATCACTAAGCTATCACTGCAAATGATATTATTATTGATTGGGTGTATTACCAGTTCTGTAGCCTTGCATCAGGATTCTTGCCCACAGATGAACTGTGCGATCCAATGCTTGAATGCACATATTTTTGACTGGAGTACTACATTACTAGAGTGCATGAAGAGGCAATTGAAAGATTGCTGATAACAGACACAAAGGAATTTTGGGTTCGGGACGATCTTGTGTTCATTTTTCTTCAAGAGAGTTCCGAGCTTTAGCCCTCGAGAAGTAGTACGAGGACATCGGGCCTCATTTCCTGTAGTGTGCAGATGGGTAGTATTACTGCCACGACAAGGTGGTGGAAGGAACAACGAGTCCTTCGATGATGCCTTCTTTGCATGGCTGTCATGAAAGATCCCTGTGATCGAGGACTAACCATATGCAGGGATAGATTTTTCTAGAGATCCTGAGATACCTGTGCCTCCTGGTGAGGAGTGAGGGGAGATGGGTAAGTCTCCACCTTTGTAGTTTTTTTTTTTTGTTGTTTTTTTGCATATGTAATTTTTGTGATATATATCATTTTTTTTGTATACCAGTGTATTTGACGGGTAAATGTTTGTTGTATGGAGATGTGGGACCCGTGCGACCTACCAATTATGCATGGAACATGCGTCGTCCTCGGCTAGAAGCCGTAGTTTCCGCCGCCAGAGGAGCAGTAGTAGCAGGGAACCTCCCAGCCGGGGAGGCTGAGAGAGTCCTTAGACGAGTTGAGTGGAACTTCACTGCACTCACTTGCATAGTCCCGATGGCAGAGATAGAGGACCTGCTGCCATCCATGCAACCTCATGTCGTGGGGGCACCTTGGATGTGGGTCCGATTATTTAGGCGTTTAGCCCATGCTGTGGACTATTATAACAGGGCCCATAGGCCCTAAACCTATTTAGACTTTTTACGTGCCATGAGCACTTACTTGTATATAGTTTTTGAGGGCATAAGCCCTGTGACTCGTTTATTAGTCCCATTTTTGAGGCGCTTGCGTCCATCTATGTACTTTGGTTGTTTTATGATGTTATATATGTTTTTTTTGATCTTTTGTATCTTAAGGATCGCATGTGCAAAAATGTATTTACATGCTTATGTCAACGTTCTTTCATATGTATTCAAGATGCCAATCTAAAATTTGATTAGCTAAAGTATCTATAATTTGGTTTAATCTCCTAGGAACATGAAAATATGTAATATAATCAAAGTTTCATTTTAAGAGACGTACCCTAAGGAATCGTTGGTGTAAAGTTGGATCATTAACCCAGTATACTTTGTTTAGCTACAACACAACCAGTTGAGCATCGAGATAGACCCGAAGATGAGAGATACCCAATGAAAAGGCGTCACGAAGCAACTCAATAACTGCACTATACTCAACGACATTATTTGTGGTGTCACCTAAGCATATACCTCCGAAAGATAACAACTGGCCCTGAGGTGTTAAGATTACCCAAGCTGTGGAGGAAAGCCTCCGCGTGTGCCGACTAGCACCGTTTGCATACCCAACGAACACCTCATAATCACTTGACATCGATAAAATCAATGACACGTCCATAACACTTAAAAGAAACTTAAAAAGTAATAGTACAAAGACTATACATATGTTACAGAAAGTTACCCACAGTGACCTGTTTATGAGTAATACTTCTTGAGGTAGAGCCCATTTCTAGGCTCCACCAAAGCATTCCCTTCAAAATCAACCAAACGATAAGCGCCCTTTTTTAATACCTCTTTTATGATGAAGTGTCCGAACCACATTGGTTTAAACTTACAACCGACACATTCCTCAATGATCTGGTCAATGAATGGTGTTGGAAAATTATCTTTGGGACATGCCTTGTTTAAATCACGGAAATCGGTACATACACAAATTGTGCCTTGTTTTTTATTGACCGGCATAGGATTTGACACCCATTGAGTCAAATGGATAGGATAAATAAAACCTGCCTTTAGCAATTTCTCAACCTCAATCTTGATGGCTGCTGCTTTCTTGGGATTGACTGGATGAGGTTTTTGTCGAACAGGCTTGGCATCAAGATATGTTGTGATTTCATGTTCAACTATTTTCGGATCGATACCTGGCATTTCCTCATAAGACCAGGAAAAAACGTCGCGAAATTCTTTGAAAAGATCTGTGTAAATTTGAATCTCTTTGAGGGAGAAATCCACTCCGATGAAGACATTCTCCACGACGCCAGGGTTTCGGGAGATGTTGTTGGGTATAGGTTCAACGATAGTCGCCATATTTCCCTCAGCATAAATTTCCTGCGTAGCTAAGAGATTAATAGGACACGGCTGATCTCCCGTTATGGTAACGATGAATTCTCTTGCTTCGATTCGGCTTAACTCTGCGATAAAATATGATCTGTGATGAAGATCTTCCCAAGGTTTGTCCGGACTAGTCATTGCTTCGATTATTGCTTCATCAAAAGGCAATACTAAGTCTAACGAATCGACGTTAGTGAGAGAACCTTGAGCCCAAATAGGCTCTAGAAGTGGATCTAACTCTTGTGCAGGAGTCAGATCAGGGTTAGATGAAGCTTGCTGGACTAAAGAGTACGCTACCTCAGCGGCAGACAAGGGCATGGACATGCCTGGGTGCCCTGTCTCATCCATCGTGGCTGATGGGGAAGGAAGAATCCAAGGCTCCTCAAAGTAAGTCGTGCGGAACGACGAAACTTGAAAAATCTCAACCCTATGGTGATTAGATATAAATTTGATATAGTTGTGAGGAGGTGGGTAATCGAAGGTACCCATTAAGGATGGGCACAAACCAACTCCTACGTTAACAACACCTGGTTTAGGATTATCAATCATCGGAACCGTGGATGCCCCCAAAGCTGGGTCAGGTCTGGAGAAAGACAATTGATCGATGGTCACTATCCGACCCTCGTGTGGAAACAAAAAGACTCGAAAAACTGTAGCAACCACAACTTGCATAGCATAAGTCCAACTCTGTCCTAACAATAGGTTATAGTCGAGGGGAGCATCGACTACCTCTACTTTGACATACATTGTTTTCCCTCCTAACTGCACAGGGAAAGAAGGAACGATGCCATGTGGTCAGAATGAATGACCGTCGAAAGCAGTGAGGAGAGTAGGTGATGGAGACAAAACAGGCTGGCCAATGGCCTTCCAACATGCTAATGACATAACGCATGTCGAGGCGCCCTCGTCAACCACCGTGCGGAAGATATTTGGAGTAAACGTTTTCGTGGGATGAGCCACTACTATATGAAATGCTACGTGGTAAGGCAGACGACGTTTTAAGTCAGTTGTATCTAACATGATGGTGCCCGGATTACAAGTCTCAGTAGAGCCCATAGAGGTTAACAAGGATTTCCTCTGAGCAGGGCAGCTTTGGAGGACCTCCAAAGCAGACATCGCACAAGGGGTTTGTGATAAATCCTCCACTATAGAGTAATTCTGGGCAGCCCTTGCATTTGGGTTGTGAGAAGCTTTCTTAAATGCACCCTTTGGAATGCGTGTCATTGTTTCTCCCAACGTCTTCTCAATCTGTAGAGGAAGAGATGGGAGATCGACTTCTTTACCCTTCTCAGAAGTGCTTGGTTTACTATAGTCGTGTGCTCTAGTTGATATGAAAGCATCATCTCGAACCATATATACATTCGCGGATGAGAGATTGTTTGGAGGCGGGCAGGTTTCTTGGCTACCTCCTTCTCTACTTGTAGAGGCTTGAGTTAGATTTTTCCCTTGTTAAAAGGGATTATTCAACACTGCTTGTTGTTGCTGTGTGACAAACTTTTGGGCCTCTGCAAGTCGAGGACAAAGATGGGTCAGGTGGTCTTCCGCGCACAAGTTGCATGGATACCTCGCCTTCCGTTTTTCCATGTTGTCCCCGCTAGCATTATCAATGGGTTTTTTATCCCCCTTACCCTTCTTTCATTGTTTTTTCTTCCCTTCAGGCTACTGGGTGGCCTTTGGTTAGTTGACTGCACGGTGTGTACTTCTGATGTTTGGGCAGGGGGAGCAGCCAAAGTAGTAGTTTGGTTGGCCACTGTGTGTTGTATGGATAACTGTTGCAACTGTTTTGTCAATTGCTCAGCGGGCTTGGTTTGTGCTGAAACAACAATACCATCGGCATGTGGTCTAGATCTTTATCTAGTTTTATCCAGTATCGAACGTGGCACATCTGGCAAGATGTTGTATAATAAACCAGACTGAGAATAGATGAGCTCAAAATGTTGAGCCCTCGTGATGGCATCTTCTTCGGATAAAACTTCGGATGTCGCGACATCTTTGGATAAGTGTGGGACCAAAGACTTAAGGAACCACTCAAGCAGGAATGCTGGTGGGACTGGCACCTTGATTAAACTCTTCCGGTGTCTCCACTCTCGGATATGATCAGAGATATGGACCGCTATTGTCTGTTCGAAATTGGTGAGCAACTCTTTGCCAACGTCATATCTCACAGGTAACTAGAAATGGTTAAGGAAGGCCATCGCTAGTTCGCCAAAAGAAGAGTATCTTGAGCAATCAAGCTCGATGTACCATTTCCCTGCACTCCCAATAAGAGTACGTTGAAAAAATCGCAACTGTACGGAGTCATATTTCAATGAGTTAGATGAGCACCAAAGATGAAAGGTAGTCACATGATCACCTGGATTTTCATTAGGCTTGGCCTCGAACTTTGGAATGTCCAAAGGAAACTTCATTGGCATAGGAGGCCAACGGGGATCGTGACAAATAGGATCATTTAACAACCTTGTCAAATCTGGCAAGTGTAAAGTCGCCAGGAATGGTAGTTTGGGTTGTTGCTGATAACCTGGGAAAAAGGGTCCTGGAGTTTGACGGGCACCAGGTTGCCAGGAAAAGTTTGGCTGCTGGCCCAGATTATGGTAGAAACCATGGCCCTGACTAGCGTAAGAATTTTGCATCAGTGGAGACATCATCGACTGATTTCCCAAAAAGGACATAGAGTGTTGGGCATGCATTGTATTCGAAGGATTTTGGGAAGGATTACCCCATGCCTGTCCTATGGGGAGAGGCATAGTAGTTTGTCCGGGGTTCCATTGACTATGGAAATAATTACCCCAGAAGGAAATTTTGGAGGAGGGAACGGATCCTTATCCTGAATTCCAAGGTCCTGCTATGTGTGCCCCCTGTGCGGGAATAATACCCTGTGCAGGAGTAGATTGTCCAAAAATGGGGTTGCCCCCAGTTGGGAAAGTGGCTGACGAGAAAGTGTTGTTACCAAACGTTCCATTCCAAGAAAATGGTGTCGAACCTATCGACATATTGTGCAAAGGTGGTCCCTGACTCCCCGCTCCAAATAAAATATTGTGTGTAGGTTGCCCGGTGGATTGCTGATGCGGACCACCAAGTGAAGGGGACGAAGGAGGGATATGACCTCCTGCGTAAGGAAAAGCGTTAAAAGGGACAGGAGTTCCCCCAAGGTGACCTTGCAGAGGAGCGCTAGAGCTCCCTACCCCAAGACCCAAAGTCTGTAAAGTGGAGTAGGTTAGTACATGACTTGTACTCGAACTAGGCATACCATATGAGAATGGAGGGACTGTCACACTAGGTGTGAAGGGGGTTGTGGACGCTTCCATAGATGGGTTTGGTCCACTGTGTGACGTATTTGCAGTCGAGACCATGGTGGCTCAGACCGACGATGGTAGGTTATGAGATGACTCTCCATTGCTGTGTGAGGCACTGTCTGGCATTCGTGAAATTGGATTGGTACAATAAATGGTGCCAAGATATCAGTGGTTGGGGTTTCAACTGAGCCAAGTGCAGTTGCTTCAAGGTCCAAAATGGTTGATTCCTCCGGTATTTGTTCAGGCACAAAGGTTTGTAACCCAATCGCTTCAAAAGACCCTTGTTGGTCTAGCTTCCGCCTTAATGGTGGCGGGGGTGGCTCCAGTGTAACCGACGGTAGGCCAAGAAGCCTTTGTGACCATTGGAGCTCGGGATCCTCCACTGTGTGAGAAGATCCAAGAAACTCTAAGGTATTCTAAACGTTCAAAAGTAACACACACTTAAAAATAAGCCCCTAAGAGATAAGAAAAGAAATCACTAAACTATTTGGAAGAATAGTTACAACAACCAACACTTGAGCAACTTACCGGTGCAAGTGCAACTCGAACATAGAAGCACCCTCTAGGTATACTCTGCAAATCATGGCCCAATGTCTATCGTAGGTACCGCAGTATACCCCACAGTCACCTGTGTATGTCCCTAAAAAGATTGGCAGCTAGGTTGCCAGCACGCGAACAGTCACCAGGCGAGTATAGTCGAAAGTTGGGTAGACCACAATGAGCAGAGTATCGATCCCAAAACCTGTCAAGGGTATCGAGAGAAAATGGTCCAAAATAAAACTGAGGACCTCGAACGGATTCGAGACCCACGAAGACCCGTGGCAAATGGAAACGACGAAATCCCAAAATAGGCCCTCTATATGTGTTCTCCACTACGATTGGTCCGGCTTTGGAGGGGTTATATCCACTACCTTTCCACACATGACGTCGTGTTTATCCCCTGTGTTAGAGGGGGGTCCTGGATAACTTCCACGAAACTGGACTTAGACACTCCCTATCTTAGACTCCAATGTTTGGTTTTGAATGGCCTTGAAGAGTTTCCTCTCCAACCTAATCCAAGGCCCTAGTCCTGAACTAGTTTATGAACCCTACAAACATAAAAGTCTAGTAGATTTTAAAATTAGCATTGCTTTTATGGATTTGTATTACGTCAAGGGGTATGAGGGTGAAACTCATGATGTGTAAAAGACGAAAGCAGAAAATGAATGAAAAAGATGGAAACAAAAACTTTTACTGGATGCAAAATTTCAACAACTTTTCACAAAGAAAGATTTTTATTTTTTCTAAGATTTTGGACAGCAAACTCAAAGGAATTTCACTCGACCATGAGCTACTTATGATCTAAGTGAACTGTAAAAAATTACGAAATAAAAGAATTTTCCCCAGCTAATGATGCAGAAACACACTTTTCAACCAAAGAAGAAAATGAAAAGAGATATTTTTATTTTATTTAAGTGCTAGTGAAGCAAGAAAGGGAAATTACCGACAAGCAAAAACCAAGAAAAACAATTCTGGCTTAAAGAAAGGATCGCAAAGAGTCAGATTAAAGAATCACACAATGGAAATTGTAAAAACAATGACTCTCATGCTTGTCTAAAAACCATATATATATATATATATATATTTATTTTTATTTTTCTGTCAACTATTAACTGAGAAAAAGCAGGCTAAGGGTAAGATGAATCCTGAGCTACTAACTGTTCAAACATAGATTCAAACACCTTAGAGGAATACTTCTTATCAAAGGAGGGGATGACTGCCCCACCCTGAACAAAAAGTAGCCTGTACAAGCACGCGACTGTCACTCACACATCACGCGTGCAAACGCATGCTGAACCGAGAAAGAGGGCGTGTACACGCGGGCTGACCTTGTACCGGTCGTGTGTATATCTAAACTCTAAGGAAAAATATGAAAATAGACAAACCAGACGAGGAAGAGGCCTCTGGTATTGATAACCAGGATCCCTTGAAGGCTTGGATACTCTTTCTAATAGAAAAACAAATAATGCAAGGAAAAATAATAAGGCAATTTTTTTTTTGAGATAGGACTATTAGCAAACAAGACTCAGACAAAATTTCAAAAAACCCTCTGAGAATGTGTGATTCTGACATGGAAAACAAGGACTGCCTTTAAGGTTCTCTGAACTTCTACACGCTACTGCTATCTCTACAGCTAGTGTTCACATGCGGGCTGTATGAGGATAGGGTGTGGGTACATGCGTTCAGGCCTTATGCAGGCCGTGTGTACCTCTGTGTGTCCTGAAAAACACAGTCAAGCAAAATTCAGGGAAAGCTGGTATGGAAAACCAGACTCCCTTCTAGCTCAGAGCTTACATAAACGAAAAGAAAAGACAGGCAAGGGAAAAAAAAAAAAACCTAGTCTTTAAACTACCCAAAAACTTAAATAAAAATTCCAGGAACCCTAAAGAGTATTCTCCCCAGTATGGTCGCCAATTCTGTTGTTGGAAAAAACACCCTACAGACTAGCAAATAGAGTTCAGACTTTGCATGCACATATGACTGAATATAAGCTACTTTCTACCTACATCCCTAGATTTAAATCCCCTTTTCTCAGTAAATGCATGGAAAGGACCACCTACATTATTACCGATGTTCGATGTCGATCCTCCGTTGTGCTTGATTACTTGTTCGCAATACTCCTTCCAAAGATGACCTGCACTCAAGACAAACAACAACTATGAATGCATGCTACTTCTATACTCATGGGTTAGAAATCAAACATAAAGTAATCAAACCATAGAAAGTTCATGAATTGGGATGGGAAAAGCATTCTCTTTATTACTTAAAGTGAGTCAACTTACAAAAGTTGAGACCGGCCACCGCTCCTTGATCCTGATCCTGGGCTCCTCTTCTTCTTTCCTTCAACTGCTTTGCTTTAAATCTCCTTTGGCATGAGGAAAGTGTTACATGTCAAAATTGCTCAGCTGGATAAGCGTCGCATGTCCCTCTCAATCGTCGTAAGTGTCACATCTTCCTTACAACTTTCGCAAGTGTCGCAAGTTGGTCACAATTGTCGCAAATGATGTTCAGACATACTGTCATGTCAACGACACTAAAGAGACACTTATAACATCTCACATGACTGATTTGAAGGAGGCGAACTGGTTTAATTAAGTCAAATAACTCTTGACACCTGAAAGGAACCCTGGAACAAAGGTTTTGAGGGGGAGCGCTCCCCTACTTCAGCCCCAGAAGCACTGGTGCTCCCCTACAAGGCTTCAGGGAGTGTTATAACGCTCCCCAGCCCCCTTTGAAGGAGCGGTTCCCATATTGAGAGCGCTGGCGCTTCACTAAATCTTACCAGGGAGCGCTACAACGCTCTGATGCCCCTTCTAAGGGAGTGCTGCCTAATCCGAGGCAGTAGTTGGCCCGTTGAGGAGAATAAGGGGAGGATCTTTCGAGATTAGGAGGTAGTTGTGATCGAATTATTGGTTTCATCAAGAGATCCCTGATCTAAGGAGAAGGTTCCCAACTTGTTCTAAAGATAACTCAAGAGGTTAAGCTCCTCTTAACCTATATAAATAGGCTCTATGATGGTGGAAAGGGGGAATAATTGAATATATGAAACTTATGATCTTGGAGGAAACTTACAGTCAGCCAAAGGAGAGTGATCAGTGAAGCTATTGTTATCCAAGTTGTGGAGCTTTCAGGCAAGGGTTAGACGAAGGGGACTTGACGAAGCTGTCACATTCGCATATACGATTGTAAGCACTGCTGTCGTTATTCTCATCAATATGACACGCTTGGCCTGTTTCTTTCTAGTTTGTGTCTAATGTCACATGAACTTATCATTAATTGATAGATCTGTTTTCAAGCTAATATCAATAGAGTAGGAAGCGGTTGTGTCTTGTTTTGTCCGCAGAACTCAGCGAGGAGCAAAGGATTGGAGTGCAACTTGGAGCGTGCAGGGACAAACATTGATAAAAAGGTACTTCTGTCATCCTTCCTTCTCATGTGTTAGTTTAGATAGATTTGAAAGGAAGTCAGTGTCCATGTTAAGCATTTTCTGTCTAGAGTTAAGGTCAAGCTCTAGAGGCGATCTACCTGTCCGCAGGGAGATTTTCCTACAACAGAAACTGGTAACTTCGCTAGGGAGATAGCCTCAAATCAAAACTTCTTGTTTGGATTTTTCTCCTCATTGACCTTGTTCTATCCCTTGATTGTTTCAGACCTCGTTCACTCCTCTTTGATTAGTTTCATGAGCTGATTGGCTCCTTACCTTATCACACTCAACATACTTGTCAAGTTGAATTGCAATTTTTTGATTTTTTGACATTTCTGGGGATTTTAGACCTTGGCGCCCCTGTCCTAGTGTTAACAGAGCGCCAACGCTCCCCCATACCCTTGTACAGAGTGCTATAACGCTCCTTGCCTTTGGAAACAGAGTGCCAACCTCTTTTTGGCCAAAAAAGACCTTCCAGAATTGCTTTGTTTAGGTTTTGCCTCTGTGTCTCATCTGCCAAGTGACCTTGTGAGTCAATTTTTCTTCCCTTTCAGCCTTGACATCTGTCTTTTTGAAGAATAAAACATCTCATTAGTTGTATCTTGTAGCCTTCTTCACCATTTTCATCGAGTTTTTCCTGTTGAGTGAAGTTCGAAACCCATGCATTGTTTTTCTCTTTTCATCAGCTGAGTAAAAAACCTTGGTGAAGGTCATCAAAGGCCTACAGACCTCTTTGTCTTGATTTCGGTCAAGGTCATTGTTCTTCAACTTTTGCTTTTGGGTGTGAAGTTTGTTTTTCTCTTTGATTGTTTCTTTTTTTTTCTCTTTTTCATTTTGATTGCTACGAAAGGGTGTATTGTTTGTGCAACTTTTTGCTTGTGCTAGTTTGGTTTTCATTCATGCCAAGAAGATAATTAGTGAGACAAGCATTGTGTTGTATTGATCATCATTCATACACAAACAATAAAATATATCTTTATGATTGATTGTGCATATTGTAAGGCATTTAAATGTTTTTTGCATTACATCAGGATTTGATTGAGAAAAGAATCGTTTGAGGGCATTCTGTATTTGTGTTTGTTAGTGAAAAGAACTTTCTCTCTCCCTTAGATAGATGTTCATCGAAAGGAAATACATGCTTATCATATTTGATGCACTCTTTGGGTCTGAGTCATAATTCCATTTGTTTCACTTCCATGCACCCCTTTGCGTAAAGAACAACCATAAAAATCAACGCTAATTAAAAGTTATCTAGAACTTTTTATTTTCTAGGATCCTCCACCAACAGTAGACTAGGCTTGATACTTTTGATTAGGGCTGTGAGCATAACTCTCCAAAGTTTCTAAAACAAACAGTAGCATCCTGAGTTAGGGAGAGTCAAATCCAGTTATCGTATAAGTCTGCCTGGGATCCCCCTCTCACACAGGGGTTATGCACGAGGTCACATTCGGGTAAGCTACGAGGACTAACCCTCCGTGGTTTAACTGATTGTGGTGGTCAGATCGTATTATGGGGATCACTTTGAGGTAAATCCACAATTACTGCGTGGAATCCTTTTAGTTGATTTCGGGCTTGA
>JZKD02S0778795.1:986018-996536 GCA_000966675.3 Picea glauca | reverse complement strand
CATCAATATGACATGCTTGGCCTGTTTCTTTCTAGTTTGTGTCTAATGTCACATGAACTTATCATTAATTGATAGATCTGTTTTCAAGCTAATATCAATAGAGTAGGAAGCGGTTTTATCTTGTTTTGTCCACAGAACTCAGCGAGGAGCAAAGGATTGGAGCACAAATCAGAGAGTGCAGGGACAAACGTCGATAAAAAGGTACTTCTGTCATCCTTCCTTCTCATGTGTTAGTTTAGATAGATTTGAAAGGAAGTTAGTGTCCATGTTAAGAATTTTCTGTCTAGAGTTAAGGTCAAGCTCTAGAGGTGATCTCCTGTCCGCAGGGAGATTTTCCTACAACAGAAAGGCTACAGGGTTGGGACAATGGAATACGTAAATGGGCAGATTTTCTTTGCTATATTTTTTCCTCCTCCAAATGGTACCCCTACCCCTTCTTTTATAGGCTAGAAGGAGCTAGGTTTTTGGACGAACCCTCGACCATGCATGTCCGAGAGTTTCCATTAACTCACCCATAACTTTTTGTTCCATCGACAACTTTCCTTTTTTCATGCTTTTGTAGGTACACGCGGGCTGCTGTGAGTCAGCTAGCGTGTACACGCGTGCAGTAATGGGTTAGGGCGCGTGGGCCTTTACACAAGAGGATTTTCAAAGAGTTGTTCAACAAAGTTTTGGTAAAGAAGGGATATGAGTTGGCCTGATGCCAGATAAGCATGTGTGGTACAATTTAGGGTTATAACAGTGAGTGGTTACTGAAGGTGTTCGTCCTCTGTTGGAATACCTGTGTTTTCAAACATTGAAGAGTAGTTTAATTAGGCATCCAATTGTTATTGTTTCCACCAACAAAAAGGGTGACTTGGGAGGCTACAAGGGGTGTAAGTCGGGGACATCTTCACGACACGAAGTGTCCTCCTTGCTTGAGCACCCAAGCATTTCAGATTTGACCTGTGGAGCTAGGGAAGGACCTTGTTTGTCCTTCTTCTTGAGCACCCAACAATTGTTTTTGGTAGAGAGGATAATGATTTGGGGTAGTCACATAGTTTAGGCTTGTATCTCTCACACTTTAATCCCCCTAATTCAAGAGAGACTTAAAACTTATTAAAATCAGCGAACTACATTCACAACATAAGACTTCAAGTTGAGCTATTTACTTCCAAAGAAATCTCACTCTTTCAAGTTGTGCAATTTTACAGTTCAAGCAATCTACTTTTCATGTGATTCTAATTTCCAAGCAATTTCATGTTTTTTTTTTGTAAATAAAATATATATTACCTTGCTTTAGTATAAAACTTGCATGTCTTAATGTACATGATAGAATTCCAGCTGTTCTACCACTGTAGTGGAAACCAGAATGCATGGACAGGACAACTGTTCATAGTTCCAAAGCTTCAAGAAAAAGTGACAACTGTTGACATACAGACAAGGGGACTTGCCACCTATTCTACCACTAGTGTGGAAACCAGTACAGGTGGTGGACTGAGTGCCCTGACCACCTATCAGACTTTAACCTATCGAACCTGAAGTAGAGACTAAGGTAGGCAAAATTTTCAAAAACTTAGCCATTAAACGAGAGAAAAGAAACCTATGAGAATGCTAGACATGGGGCGAGCCCGGGTGTCCATCTTGATGGAGTTTGAAGGCGAAGGGATGGCAACAATTTAGGCAACGAATCTTCTTAGGCTCACTTGACAGGGAATCATACAAGGCATCCAGATGTTTGCTGAGGAAACTTTGGTAGTGCTGCTGCTCTTCCAGGTCCCTTCTCATATCAAAGATTAAGACGAGGTGGTCTTCCATGAGTCTGTAGGAGTCTGGAGTTGGGTGAATATGGTCATATTGAGCTTGGTCTTCGGTGGCATAAGTAGAGTCATTTGTAGCAACAGAGTCAGTGATATGGTCTTCATCCATAGTTGTGACGTAATTTTGTCTCGAGTGGTCCTCCATAGGTAAGACTTCTTCTTCCACAATGAAACCTGTCACAACTGAATCTTGGAAGGGAATGGTGGTGTAGGTGGTGGGCTGGTTCTCCAAGGAAGTTGACGGTAGGAAAGGAAGAAATTCCTCCGAATTGGGCATAATTTTTCTTCCATGAGGCATCCACCATGGAGACTCTCTGTACTGGGAGGATGAGGCTCTGGTTGAGCCTGTGCAAACCAAATTTTCCCAAAGGAACCCGGATGGTCCCCGCTTGTAGTGAGAGATTGCAAGGCATGTCCCGGGTTGTAGTGTGTGCCATGGATACCCTCTGTACTAGGAGGTTGAGGCTCTGGAGGAGCCTATGCAAACCAAATCTACCCCGAAGAAGCCAGATGGTCCCCACTTGGTGTGAGAGCTCAAGAGACATGCCCTCGATAGTTGTGTTGGCCAAACTTGCTATAGTAGGCTGGACCTCCTCAAGGTTTTCCTCTTTCTCATGGCATGACTGGAAAGGGCACCAGGCAGATTGAAATTCTAGCTGAGCAAGCAAAATCTTAGAGCAGAACTAGCGGAATGATGTTGTGCTTTGGGCTCAAGTGCCCAATATAAAACTTCCCGCACGGTGAAAATACCAGGAGAGAAGAGGAATTGATGGCTCTAGTAGCCATTAGTGTAGGTGTAATGGCCATAAACGAAATCACACTGAAGCCGAGGAGCTGAGCCTGGGCCTCCTTTAAGGCCCAACACACTAAACCTTGGCGCTTATGTAGACTAACCATCATGACTGGACACGGGGGGAGGGTGGTGGTGAGGGGCCTTAACTTCCCTAGTAATCGCCCCATCTGTTGACGCCTGTGCCGCATGTGTCACCCCATCCGGGGAAATCAATTTCATGTTTTAAGGCACTTTCTTTCATTGTAAATATTTACATGTGTTAGAGATTCTTTATTTTTGTTTTAAGCATTATTTGTTCATTTGGAAATAATTGTCTAAAACTAATAGTCATTTCATTCATTGCTAAATCCATTGTGTAGATATTTCATGTCTTATTTCATGTTTTAGATAAATACATTTGATTTCTCATCTCAATAATCATCTCAAGTCCAATATCCCCTTGGATCTATTGTCGCTTCTCGAAAAGGACCCCTTGACATTCTTTCCAAGAGCACAAACTCTACAAACACCATCATGCTCGATATGTATCTCTGGAAGGCCTGTCACCTTATTCCCTAGAGTGGGAAGGGCTCTATAATGTAAATGAGCAAGTATCTGAGGCCATATCTTGCTCAAGCTAATAATATCATGTAATAAGTCTTGGACTGGTTGGACAATCAATCTGTACAAACTATTTTCTTGAACACCAATCACTCGAGAAACATCCATGCATGAGTTCTTGTGCCATGCAAGAACTTTTCCTTCAGAGAAAATAACCTTGCAGCCTTTATCTTCTAAGGTAGAAAAATATACAAGGTTCATTTTCATCTCAGGTACATATAGTACCTCACTTAATTAATGAGGTAAGTTAGAATATAGTTGGACGGAATAAGATCCAACTCCCTTCATACTATATCTGACATTATCACCAAGTACAAGATGCATATGTGACTCTTTCTCTACAAGGTCTGTAAGATGTTCTATATATCCAGTTATGTGTCTGGAAGCACCACTGTCAATCAACCAAATATCACTATTAGTAGGAACCATACCTAAGAGTGTTGAAATGAAGAAGAACGCCTCATCCTTTATGTCTTCATCTCTCTGAGGTGGTTCTGAATCAACATCGACAATGGAGGCATTTTGTCTTCCTTTCTTTCTAGTAGGACAATTTCTCGCAATGTGTACATACTTGTCACATACGAAACATTGAATCTTTGTTATGTCTTTTATTTTTTCATGACCTGGAGTTGCTGAAGTTTTCTTGTCATTGAATGCTTTGATGAAACTTCTTCTATTTCTTCTGCCTTTCTTTGCATGAGAATCAAGGGCTTAATTTTCATTATGATGGATTCTTGCATGCCTCTAGCTATAAGTCTGGTTTCCTCATGAGTGTAGTCTTCCCATAGACTATCAAACTGAGGTAAGTATGCTCTTCCATTGATACTTTGAATGAATGGTTCCCAATGTTTTGGAAGGGAATTAAGAGTAATCGTGACAAGCTCTTTTTCTGTTATGGTTTTTCCAAGGGAACCTAACTGATCTCTAATCTTTGAAATCTTCATGAAGAAGGTAGTAATGGTGTCATCTTTCGTCATCTTGAAATTTTGAAGTTGATGTTTCAATTTAAGAGCTCTATTAGTGTTGTTTCTCTCAAACATCTTCTTCAACACATCATACATTAGATAAGATGTCATTAAGGTAGAGATAGGAGGTAGTAGATGATCTCTTACTGAGTAGATGATTATCTTCCTAGTTTTGACACCATCTGTCTTCCATTCATACTTTTCTTCATCGATAGTTGTTGTTGGTAGAGTTCCTTCTATCAATCTCAATAGGTCACTCTCTTCTAGAGTGATGCATAATCTTGATTTCTAGGAGCTGAAGTTGCTTGATCCATCAAGCCTATCTTCCACCAAAGTTCTGTTCCTCATGGCTTGCAGATTCTTCACAAACCCTAACGGCTAGGCTAGAAACCCTAGCTTCAAAAAACTTGACGGCTAGGCTAGGATAGAAACCATAGGTTTTGTTGGACTTATGACTTCCAACAAGAAGCCTTGGAGAGTCAAAAGAACCCCAGTGAGTTGCAAGAATTCCCCGATGACCTGTAAAAACCCTAGAAGTCGAAATCTGCAGAAATCCTAGAAACCCTAGGTCCAAAAGCCCAAACTTCTTTAATTTCCAATCTGAGAGTTGTAGGTGATGCGCTAGACTAGGCTGTACATGTCTGTGCAAAAATTAGGCCCAACGTTCCAAAGGAAACTGCTAAAACTAGCTTGACAAGGAAAAGGGTAAGGGTTGTTTTTTGCAGTTGCAATAAGAAGGTGATGGGTAGATTGAAAAGTGTTGGAGTAGCTTTTGAAATGGATCTTCAGGAACACTGCTCTGATACCATGTTGAATTTTTTAATGATTTTCTCAAGCACATGTGGTTTCTTTTCAATTTAACATGAACTTGAACTATAAACAATGCAACAAAACAATAGTTGCAGTAAACCAAGATCACAAGAAGAATAACCATGCAGAAGACACAAGAATTTATCCTAGGAAAACCCTTCTCAAACAAGGGAAAAACCCAACAACCCTTTATTATATTTTCAAGAGAAGAATCTTCACACCATCAACCCCAATGCACACAAGAGGGTGCTCTATGACCAAGAAAACTAGGGCATAAGAAAGAGTGCACACCAAATTTCATCTCTCCAAGTTATGCGTTGAGTCAATGTGATATGATCCACAATGGGGATGTATCTCTCTAATAAATACATGACCCAAATCATCAAAGAGATGTGTCTATTGGAATAATAGGGCCGACTTTTACAACTCAATAATATAATTAATCTTTTACACAATATTAATTATCTTTACATAGTAGGGATGACTTGTACCCTTCACAATACAAATTATGGTTTCACAATAGTCTCACTCTTTGAAAATATAGAAAGGGGTCTCACACATGTCCTCTAGTGCTCTGCCACTAGGGAAAAGTCCACATGTTCTCAACCACAAGGGATGTCACTCTCAACAAATCAACTCAACTAAATCCATAGGAGTATGAACTGGAGAGCCATCTCAAGTCAAAATCAAGTAAGTCCATAGGAGTACGACAAGAGACCATCTCAAGTCATCTCAACTCAGTCTACAGGAGCACGATAAGAGACCAACACACATCATCTCAACTTAGTCTAGAGGAGTATGACTCACCTATCACATAAGTGTTCTCATAGATCATCTAAACTCAGTCAAGAGGAGTACAATCTGGAGGATGTCTCATGAAGCTGCAATCATCAACAACTTTAGGATTTCGTCCCTAGACTTTCGATATTTGACCTAATTGAAGCTACAAGAAGGGATGAACAATTTCTATGACCCAAATGTGCTTGCACCCTAGAAATGTTTCTCCTCAAGATTCAAAACCTAAGGTTCAAATGTGTTTTCACCTTAGGGTTTGAATGCTACCTCTTGGTCGCAATTAGATCCAACTTCAAGATTAGTTGTATTTGTAGTTATAATACCCTTGTTATCCACCAAGTTGCACTAGGATGGACTTGCAGTTGAGTCGCCAAATATTGAACAATCACTTGTTCAAAATTCAGAGTTTAGAAGTCTAGTCGGCCATTATGGTCCCCTCTTTTTACTTTTTTACTGCATTTCCACACCCTTGTGGGGAATTGTAATAAGATAAATTAGTATGATGAAGTTTTAAAAGGATTATCCTCTTGAGACGTACACATGAGCGCATTACTCTAGAGTTTTG
The DNA here is from genome assembly GCA_000966675.3 of Picea glauca. Classification (NCBI taxonomy): domain Eukaryota; kingdom Viridiplantae; phylum Streptophyta; class Pinopsida; order Pinales; family Pinaceae; genus Picea; species Picea glauca. The sequence continues at coordinate 990,209 of JZKD02S0778795.1, read as the reverse complement.
TTTTTTACTTGTTAATTATATTTTTCTTTTCAATGATTTATAATTTCCGAGTTCTTTCACTCAATTCCTCCAAAGCTGGAGTATGTACTCATGGTTAGGCCTTAGCTTGGTCATATAAGCCTAGTTTCTAATGTATATTACTAGGATGATCATCCTCCTAGAGTTTCATCGAAATGTGCTAAGTCCCCCTTAGTCTTTTTAATGTTTTATGCAAAAACAAAATTTCCCGCAAAATCAAGATATTTTAATTGTAAATTATTCCCAAGTTAAATAAGTGGTACTATGATCTAGGTGGATATTGGTGGCCACCCACCTATTCCAACCAGATCCTCCTGAAAGTTTTTAGTTCAACACGTTCTTCTACAATTCTTTGTAATTGTGGGTTCTACACTCTGGCGTTGTATGAATCCATACACAGCTTCTAGGTGGAGATTGGTGGTTTCCCACCTAATCCAACTGGATTATTTTGGAAGTTTTCATGTCAACACATATTTCTGTACTTCCAGGTCCGTTTTGGAGCCCTAAACAATGTTTTTTTGGCTTTCCATAGTCAAACTATAGACAGAGTTAGAGTTTGATGGAATAATCTGTAGTTCTTGAAAATACCTTTCCAATGGGCTATCACGTGCCTAAAACAGAGGCCGTATGGAAAAGTTATGACCTGGGGAAGTTGAGGTACCAACTTACCCATCGGGGCCCATATAACTTTTGGCATTTCATCTCCTAGGGTTAGGTTTTTGGATGTCTAGGGTTTTGGCATTCATGAGTAATGTTAAAAAGGCCTCTAGAGCCTCATTGTAATCATTATGATTAGACAAATTCATGTAGCAGCCACATCTCTTCTCAGAGATAGATACCACCATTCAAGCAAGTTGTTTTCAATTCTGTAGTTTTACAGTTTCAACCTATTTTATTTTATTCAATAGAAGTTGTTATCAAACAATTTGTACTTTGATGAAAGGAAAGGTAAAAGGAAATCAAATTGGCGTAACTTGAGGTTATCCTATCACTGTCACCTCAATAGGATTCCTCTTTCTATTTAGGGTTGTAGGCCTAAGGGAGACATCTTTGGTGAACTGGGGGTTTGAAAAGGAAAGTTCAAAATAGCTATTAAAGATCCCCTCTCACAAGTCACCACTGATCAGAAAGTCCTAGGGTTATAACCAATGAAGTGATAATATATCAAGGTGTACCTTCCTAGAACAAAGCAACAAGAAACTATATATATTGCAAGTACAACTTGCCGTTAGCACTTCATAAAACCACATACTTTCTCAATAAAATAAATTGGCTGATAATGATGAAGTAAACAGAAAATTATAACAACAATATTTATGAGATAATACTTCACAATAAGTGCCTTGAAACAAATTCAAAATGACTAAGAATAATCCATCATTAACACCATAATACTAGCATTTATCAGAAGCAAGCAAGGCAATGCATTAACCAACCTTTTCAATTGCTTTTAGAAGATTTTAATGCTGCAACGTATGACTGTAGCTTACTTTAGTAACAACAACAATAATGTTAGTAGGTTAGGCTATTGTAATGTTAGAAGTAGTTAGTAGAAAGCTCAAGGTGTAGGTTTTGATGGTTGTTTTGATCAATCACTCAATTAGAAGTCTTGACTAGTGCTTTTAGGGAAAATGGAGTCAATTAGGTGGCAACAAATGTTGAAGGAAAATGATAATAGGAAAGCCAAAGACAAGAGAGATTAGTAGTTGAAGTGTTGGCAAGCCAAGGCTTCAACTACCAAACCCTAGGTGAAAATTGCTACTAAGGTGTAGGTTACCCTAGGCCTTAGCAAATTTTCCTCCCTCTTTAACTCAATGATGAAGAAAATGACGGCTAAGATGAATCAATAAATACTAGGGTGTTGCAAAGGCAAGGCCCTAGCAAAGGCTTCAAGAAAGTCGGATCCTTGCCAAAATCTAGTAGGTAAAGGCTTTTAAAGCTAGGACACTAACATGTGCTATACTTCCTAGGGTTTTAAACAAGCAATTTCATAATCTTAATGTAAAATGAAAGATAACATAACTATAACCATTCAATTAAGAAGAATTGCAGAAATTTTACTTACATACATCAAGAATCATCACGCAAAACCCTAGTTGAACACTTCCACCAAGAAAATTGCCAAAAATACTCCAAAGTTAGCCCCCTTCAACAAGTGTGCCTAAAATTTCAGCCACGAAACCCTATATAGGGCACAAATTTCAGTCCTCACAAGTGTGAGTGAAAGATGATGAAAAATAAGAGTGATTTTCCCCTTATTTATACAGTTACAATGATCAGAATTAAGTAAAAAAGGCCGACATGGCCAATGACACATAATATCCAGTTTTTACATTAAATGTCATAAATAAACCCTAAATCAAGTTATAAATATGATGTCATGCCCTTTTAGGGTGACATTAGTCTGTTTTAGGGAAACGTTGGTCTCCTGGAGAAAAACGTTAGGCCTCCTTGGGCCTCAGGATCTTGTCACTTGTCACATAACTACCTAAAAAGTGTACAAAACGCTGGGTGATCTCATGGGCCTTCCAAGGCCTACATCATGGTGAAAAGTGAAAGACCCCCTGGGTCCAGTCCTGTCAGGCTGAACTTGGTGGAATGTCCTCCTCTCTCTTTGGTGCAAACCCCTGATCTGTATCTGCCCCTGGCTGGGGTGTCAACATCCATCTAGTGGGAGTTTATCTCTATGGAGGTCCGAACTAATAATATTCCCATGTGTACTTGTCCATCAGGTGTGGCCCTGCAAAATAAACAAGTACTCCCTCCATGGGATCGTAAGTCACAGGGATCATAACAATGTCAATCACATCTAATCATCAAGTTATTTAAACATGTGCATAAAACCCCCTTTACCTAGACAAGTGCGCAAAGACATTATGTTATTCTACAAGGAAAGTTTTGAGGGGATGCTAGGATGTCCTATTGGGCTAGTGCTCATTGGATGTGGGATGTTCCCAGGTGAAGACCAATCTAGGCCATGCAAGTGGATGAGGTGGTAAGGGATGTTTGGGCAATGGGTGTAGTGATACCAGGGAGATGTATGGCTTACTTGTGGGTGCCTCTGAAGAAGGTGAGCTGCACCTTGTTCTGGATGCAAATTTTTCCAAGCCCATTCATGTCTTTTATATTTTATTCTTATTTATTTTTCTTTAAAGAGGCTATTTCAGGGAGACTGCCCTAGCTTGGTGACTAGTGGTGACAATGTTACCCACAAGCATTTCACGGAAATGAGAAGGCTGGCTCATTATGAGACCCCCTTTCTCTTGTCTATGCCACCAAGATCCACTACCTTGTCATGGTGACTAGATGAATGGTAGTGTCATACTGATACATGCCCATGGACCTAATAGGTTGGCTCATGATGAGACCCCCTATCCTCCAACTAGGTCTTGATTTATTATTTTTTATGGGTCCCTCTGTTTCTTGCTGAGAAGCCTTTTATTTCTTTCTCAGGGATCCCTGGGTGAAGCATCTCAAGGTTTAATTCTTTTGGCTTTTATCTATTTTCCAGCTACTTTATCCCTCTGGGCCTTTAGCCCCTTTTTCCCACAAGGTAAAGTAAAACCCTTTGATAGTTTGGCCAACCCAATGCCAGGACCAGTGTATGGGATGGATGAGTGGGAAAAGGATGAAAAGTGGTAAGTATGGTGGGAACGGATGATGAAATTTCATGAATCTCCCCAGTGGCAACTCAAACCCTATGGGAACTATCTTACTAGGGAATCCTATCATTCCCCTTAGGTGTGGTCAAGTGGAAAGACATAAGGTCCAAGCACATGTTATAAGAAAAAATAATTAAATGCACATATTAAAATGTTTTTAGAATCAAAGTGACACATACCATGATACCCGAACTCATTACCTCATGGAGCAAGACCCATTTCTACTTCAAGACCATGCTGATGTGATGGATGATGTTGCTACTGACGAAGTGGAGGCACTGGAGAAGAAAAGGATGGGCCCTCTAGGGACATTCTCAAGTCAATCTGGCTCTTGATACTCCATGTATAGGACCTGTGGGCCTCAAGACATAATCTCCTTATTTATCCCTAGGCTAGAGGATAACATCTGGCTCCAACTCAAGGACATGTGCTCACCATAGAGCGCATGAGAACCTCAACATCTCTGGCATAACCCGTGACCTGCTTGATCTCAACATAAGACTATTAATAA
>JZKD02S0778795.1:941485-985926 GCA_000966675.3 Picea glauca | reverse complement strand
AATACAAAAAATGAAAGTAAGAATATGTACAAATGGAAATTCAAACTACTCTAGCATGAAATGAAAACAATATATGAAATGAATGCAAATGCCTACCTACTTACCTCTACTTACCTGTTGGTTGAATGCTAGGTGTATTCAAATAGCCAGTGAAACCACCCTAACAATGTCTCACAATACCTGCCTTTGTGCTTCATCATAAACCAAAGAAGTGATAAGTTAAGAAAAACAACATGAGTTAGAAAATGTATTGCATCATCGGAAATCATAAAGTCTAGCTCATGGAGGCGGGTGGGAGGGACAAAATAAGTCCAAGTCATTCTCTCAGGAAAGTGCTCAATCCACTTCAGGAATGGATCATGAAAAGTCAAAGGTTCAAAAGACCGACTCGAAAGGTATGAAAGATGACTATCTTGGATGTCCTCACAATCTAAAGCCTGGGAAAGGATTGACAAGGACCTAGAAGATGACTGAAAAACTCTTAAGGGAAGGCTGAAAGGATGAGATGACAGACTTCTTCTTGAGGTATTCAACCTACCCTTGAAATCTAGGGTTTTCCTCAGAGAAAAATTAATACAAAAGACATACTTACCAACTACACCTTTAATGACACAACAAGATAAAGTAATGGAAGGTGGCTAGAGAAAATTATGAAAAAGATTCTTCTTCAGGCAAACAATGTCCTTACTCCTATTAGGATCTGATCACGACGGTGGTTGATAATATTCTTCATGGAATAAATCCAAGTGATCAGAGGAATAATCATCAAAATCCTGAAGGTATGACATAAAAACATTAAGAGAAAATAACACTGGGTCATCCTTGGGTGTCTGAAATTGGTTTGTAACCATATCATCACCTTGTTTCCAATCGTCAAATGTAGTAATGTCATATGATAGTTGTAAGGGAAAATTTTGGAAATAATCCTCAATGTCGTAAATGGGATCCCCATAATATCCAATAACATCCCATTTATGCTTCCCCACATGTATGAATTCATCAATATTATCAACAAGGTCATCATCATAACATGAGGGTGTTAGAACATCCAACACTTCTTCACCTTCCACATCAGAAGATAGAGAATCATTAAAAAATTGGAAAGAGAAGAAAATCACCTTTATTACTTCTTCCCGTGCAGGAGCTTCAAGTATTTGGATATCTTCATCAAATGGAAGACATTCCTTTTCATCTTCTATCTTTTCTAGGGGTTCCATTTCTTCTTCACTGTCTGAATCATAGAATAAGGTATCATGAAAAAATTGGAAATGAAAATGACTCACCTCATTCTCTTCATCTTGCGCAAGAGAGATAGGATCTTGGAGAGCTTAGTCAGATGGAGGAGTGATTACCAGTGCTTCATCCTCATAATTCAATTTTCTAGTTTCACTGCATTCTATCGAATCATGGGAAAAATCCTACTCCTCTTCAAGGGCTTGACAATTTCCTTCATAAATCTCTTCTTTCATATCATAAGGTTCTTTGTATTGAGCATGGTATACATCCCTGAGATATTCTACAATTTCAGTGGTGAATCCTTCATCCCATAAGGCTATTGTAAGAATTTGAAGGGCATCTTCATACATTTGGCAATGTGGTTTGACAAAGTCAATAAACCTACTGATGAGGTGTACGGAAGATGATATACCCCTATCTTCACAACAACCTTTAAACCAAACTTGAAAAAAGGATGGTAGAGAGAGTATGAATAATTTTACCATAACATCCTTCCCTCCCAATTCTATCTCTCTTATATACTTAAAAAATTCTACAATGTGAGGAATTGGGAGGCCCCCTTCAAATATTGGAGGGTTGCTTGACCAATTTGTATCAAAACAAGTTGGGTATCCTTGAAGACTTTTGAAATCAATAGTCAGATACACTTGTTCCCAGGATTCCATGATCCCATAACTTGGAAATATCATAGAATTGAGAGTAAGGTGGCACCTAGGAAAATGTTAGTGGAGTCACTAGATAATTTTCTTGAAATTATCAAAGGAATGAGGGAATCACCCTCAGTGGAGTCGCCAAGTAAGCTTGTAAGATAAAGATTATTGAGGAAAGGCTTACCATAAACATGCCATTTGAGGAAATACAATAATATGATAAAAATAGATGAAATATTCAGCTAGAGCTCGTGGATCATCACTGGAATACAAGAAACTAATATAAAATACCCGTGATCAGATGATGAAGGTAGATTTGTGCATGCACGGATAAGTCGACAAAAAGATGCAGTTCCAAAAACTCACGGAAACTGCTGCAACTCTGGAAAACTCGCCTTGGTGTCTATACTCAACAAAATCACTTGGAAATTGTCCCAAACTGAGCACCCTGGCCTCTAGAATTCTACTGATGACCGACAGAATGAAGATCGAATGCTGAAATCTCTGGATGTCATACCCTAGGGGGTTGTGCACCTCTTGGGCTCATTGAGTGTGCCCTAATTATTTGACTAATGAAATATGCTGCTATATAACTCAAAATGTGTTCCTAGGACAGTGTTGTACTTGGTCGGGAGTGTTTCCTCACATCTGATCCAGAACTCCCTTTGGAACCCCAAATTCCCCTCATCAAGAGCTGTGCACTATCTGGTTATTTTCTGTGCTATGAGAGAATCCACTATCGAAATATGATGACTAGTGGCTCAAAATATGCGCTATGGTTAGTCCTCAACTAGGTTGGGAGGAATATGAAAGATAATATCTGGCCTCGTGAAGCTACACAAAACCCTCTCTAATCCTTGTGCCCTCATTGGATGAGCTGCGTAAACATTGCAAATTGGATACTCTTGAATAGCACGGTGAAATACATGGATGGTATCCACGATAGGCTAGGGTGTGTCTCTCAACACCAAAACTGATCAGTGGTGGTGGTTTCCTCCAGCAATCCACAAAACAATAGAAGGTTGATCCTCCTCCTCCTCTGGAAACTCTCCCAACATCAAATCCTAACATATGAGGAATTAGATCGAATTCATCCCTTTATACTCTCCTTGATTTAATTCTCTATTGATATCACTTAAGCTCGACACTTTTCCTCCTAAGGTGATTAATTAATTAATTAAGTTCCTCCCTCGACACCTTTTCATTCTATTTCTCCATTGACTTTAGCTTAAGTCACTTTTCCCATGATTTTTGGCTTAATTCATCCTTATCCACTAAATCACCCCTTATTTCTCCTCTTGTTCCCTGTGTGTGCCTGACTATAGTCTACGGGAATGAATAGAATACTAAGTCACTCCCTGTTGGCCTAATCTTGGGAACAGGTCATCACAGTCCTCCCTTCCTAAGATTGCTTGTCCTTAAGCAATATCAATCTTGGGTGCTACAAAATGTGCTCTCCCTTCCATGTGGCATCCTCCATTGGAAGTCCCCTCCATCTAACCAAACACTCCCTGATGACCCTTCTCCTCAGTCTACACTCTCTCTACTTGAGAACCTCCTCTGGAACTAGCTCCAACTGCCCCTCCTCATCCAATGGTGGAAGCTCCTCTGATGAGCTGATGAATTGTCCAACCACGTTCTTGAGGAATGATACGTGGAACATGTTATAAATCTTGCTCCCCTATGGAATATCTAGTTTATAAGCAACCTCACCTACTCGACGCATGATCCTGTATGATCCATAAAATCTGGGATTGAGCTTCTCGACCCCACTCTTCTTCAGAGATGATTGTCTATAAGGTTGGAGTCTCAAGAAAACCAAATCCCCAACCTTAAAGTTGTGCTCTATCATGTGCCTGTCAGCACTCACCTTTTGTCGATTCAGTGTTGTCTACAGGTTATCTTTTAGAAACTTGAGAATCTCCTGGCTCTTTGTGATCCAATCCTTGGGTTTGGGATCTCTTCTCTCCCCAAAAACCAAGTCTACCAAAGTGGGAACATCATAACTGTACAATGATCGAAAGGGTGTCATGCCAATGGACATGTGGAAAGTGGTGTTGTAGCAATGCTCTCCTAGATGTACCCATATGATCCATGTTCTCTGTTGTCCACCCACTTAGTTCCTCAAATACCCCTCAACCCACTTGTTGACTTTCTCTGTCTACCCATCTGTCTGAGGGTGATAGCTAGTGTTGGGTGTCAACTCTGGCCCCACCAATCAAAAGAACTCCCTCCAGAATGTCCCAATAATATGAATATCCTTGTCACTGATGATGTTCGTCGGTAACCCATGAAGTCTGAAGACCTCCCTGAAGAGTAACTCTACTATCTGAACTACATTGTAATCTGTTGGTATGGCATATAAGTGAGAAAACTTGGTCAATCATCTGATACCCTCGCTGGATGCATCGCACTCTAATAGAAACAAAAAAGTGAAGTCTAGTAATGCTAACACTGGATAGATGCCCATGACTTCCTTCATGTGACTAAAGGATTTCTGTGACTCATCGGTCCATATGAAAGCCCCATGTCAGGTGATATATGTAAGTGGTGCTCCAAGTTGAGAAAACCCCTTGAAAAACCACCTTTAGTAGTTGCATAGCCCAAAGAATCTCCTCAACTTTGTTACATTCCTGGGCGTTGGCCAATCTAGAATGGCTCTGATCTTCTCCTGGTGCACCTGTACCCCCTATGCACTGATAATGTGGCCCAATTAAAGACAATCCTTCATACCAAACTCATACTTGGACTCTTTGGCATATAGTGAATGTGTCTCAATGATACTCAGTACCTCATCTAAGTGCTTCATATGCTCCTTCCATGTCTTGCTGTAGACTAAGATGTCGTCGAAGAAAACCAAGACCACATTCCTCAATTGATCTTTGAATATGTGGTTCATGCAAGTCTGGAATGTAGCCAGTGCGTTGGTTAGCCCAAATGGCATAACTAAAAACTCAAAATGACTAAAGTGGCATTTGAATGCTGTCTTTTCTATGTCTTTCTCTCGGATACTGATCTGATGATATCCAAACCGAAGATCAATATTTTAGAAGAGAACTGCCCCATGCATCTCACCCATCAACTCATATATGTGAGGGATAGTGTACTGGTTCTTGATGGTATTCTTGTTCAAATCCTGGTAATTGATGCACATCCTCATGGTACCATCCTTCTTCAGAACTAAGACAACTGAAGAAGCAAATGGGCTGCTACTCGATTTGATGTGTCCCATTGCTAGAAATTCCTTAATTCATTTCTCTATCTCATCCTTGAACCTCCTAGGATGACGATAGGGTAGTGTGTTGATAGGTTTTTCCTCCTCCTCCAACTATATGGTGTTCTCAAACCCCCTCTCCGGTGGCCTCCCTAGTGGAATCGAACCAAAAACCTGTTGATGTCATCCCAACAAGTTCTTGATCTCTTTTTGATACTGCTGTCGACCCTCTTAATCCTTTTGCGAAGTGATCAAGCACTCTGCAGCATATGATACCTCCCCATTCCTGAATGCATGCCCCTTAGAACAACCCTCTTCCGGTCATTGTCCCTGAACCCCATCTCCAAGGTTTGGTAGTTAGTGGTGATTTTTCCCAATGTGATCAACCACTGGACTCCCAATACCACATCTGTGTTAGATAGGTCAACTACATAAAATGTGTCTCTCACTGTGTAGTTTCTTAACTTTATCTCCAAGTCTGGTACTCTATCAAGACAATCCACTGTATGGCCATCTGCTACTGCAACATCGAATCCATCAAACTCCTCTTTCTGAAGTGCCCGCCTCAATACAAATGAAGCATCAATGAAGTTGTGGGTGGCCCCACCATCGATGAGGGTGATTGCCTTTTGTCCTTAAATAGTCCCTCTAGTCTGGAGGGTGTCATACTTGGGAACACCAAAAAGGGTCTCTATGACTCCTCCCTTTGTTGGTTTCCGTGTGTTATCCTGCTCGAGAGGTTGTGGTGCTACTAGTGGGTGGGTCCCTTCCGGTGTTGATGATGTTCTTGGAGGATGCTTCTTTGTCGGTGATGGCTCCTCCTCTGAGCTATTAGATTCATTGTCCTTCTCCTCTTCACTATCCATAATATTTGTTACCACCTCAATATAATGGATCTCTCCCTTTCCCATTCACTTGTGTCCTGGAACCCAAGGGTCTCTGCAAGAGAAGCATAGCTTCTTCCTCATCAAATTCTGTCTGGTGTCATCGTCCAATTTGGGCTTACCCTTCCATTCCCTTTGTGGATTTCTCTGATCCCTATCTCTCTGTGGTACAAAGGGTTTTATAATGGGTTTGGGTCTCTGTGTTGAGTCCTCCATGTATCTCGTGTGCACAATGGCCTTGTGTAGGGTGTGAGGCTTGAAAGACTTAACCCAACCTCTCAATGGATCCATCAATGCCTCAGTGAACTCTGTGATGAAGGTATCAACTGATATTGTTTGTCTCAATTGCGTAAGGTCCCTAAAATGGATCTCTAGATCTCTCTTGTCAAATATCTCCATCAACCTCTCAGTGAAATCCAAGTATGAAGTAATGTGGCTGTGAGCCAAGGTCGCTAGCCCATGGGCCTCCCCATCCAAGTGCAAGGTGGTGAAACTGATATCCTATGACTATGTCATCGCCTTAATCTTGAAGTATGTGTCAATATTTTGTACCCATGATTGAGCTGAGCATCTTGATGATCCGTCGAAACTAGGAATGATCAACTTTACCACTTTATTGATGAAGCCCATGTTGTGATTTTTCCCATTTCCCCTCTATGCCTCCCGGGGTCTGTTTAGATATCTAATTGAGAAAAATTCTAACAAACTAATGTCTGAATGGAACTCTGGTCCTAGTGCCAAGTAGTCTCTCCTGTACTCCCCGAATGGATCCCATGGCACTACCTTTCACTGGCCTGACTGTGCTCCTGCATGCGCTGGCTGTCCCAATGGCTGTCGACCCTGGAACTGTGGCTATAAAGGTCAAGGAATCCTCCTAGATGATGTGTAGGATCATAATGGTGACGGGTATGTACTATGTAATGTTCCCAAGAATATTTTTTCGCTTGTAACCACTGATTAATTAAATGTTTACTATGTTTGCAAGTTTACTTCAGATAACTGTACATTGATGGTTTATTCATGAGATATTACACATGGAGATATATATTTGACATATATCATAAAACAATAACAAGATGGAAGCATATAAAACTAGTATCGAATCAATAGCTTCATATTTGACCTTTATTTAGAGAGTAGAGTTATCCAGATACAATGTATTTGTAGATTTGAGAAAATACAATAAGAATAATCAAGCTGGAAGAAATGTTTCTCCAAGACTTCACAAAACTACAGATAATAGCCTCCCAAGGATCCACAATAACTTGATGAAGAGTAATATCAATGTTGTCCCTGTGGATGAATCAAGCCCTGTCTACTGGATGAAATTCACCCTCTTGACTGGATTTATAACCCCAATAATTCAGCCTTCCTCCTCCAAGCCTCGAAACAATACCAAAACCCCCCAAATAGTATATCGGGGCAATATAAACCCCCAGATGGAGTTTCAAGATGAATGGATAATATATGATCCTTCAGATGAGAAGACCTACTTTCTACAATGTGCCCTCCTTCGCCTTGAAGCTCATTATTTTGGCCTCCCTCCTCAAGGCCTCCAACAACCCCCAAAATATCTAGAACTGTAGATCGGGGCAAGACAAACCCCCTAGTCAAGTGTCAAGCCATTCAGGAAATATCTGATTCCCCAAATGAATGGATCCTGTTTCTGCAATGTGCCCTCATACTCTTCAACTCGTGCCAAGATCCAGTAAATAATATGGCAGATAAACCTCCTCTAGAATAGGCTAGAAAGGATGCCCTGTGGCATATAAAGAAAACCTAGAAGTCCTTTTTCTCAAACGCCTTCTCCTCCTCCTAGATCCAAATGATATCCTTCAGAAGGTGTGCCCCCTACTGGAAATCCCCTCAATGCTGCACACTGATATCTCCTGTGATGATGGAAATGACCTGAACCCGCTATAGAATGGTGTGGGAGGAATATTGCACCCCTGATACCAAGATTGGATCAATATGGGTGGAATATTTCACCACCGATTTGATCACTAGGGTTTGTAACCTCAAACCCTCAAAATGGATTTGTGTTGAAGAGCCCAAAATGCAAAAGTGATAATAATCCAGAATGCCCGAGAGATGTGCCTTTCCTCTCTTTTATACACTTGATCTAATTCTCTGTTGAGTTAGTTGAAATATCCTTGATCCAACTGATCTGGATATCTACTGTTGAAATACGGTTTTGGCTACTGAATATGATACTCTGGGGGTTTTTGAATGCATTGAAGGTACTGTGTGATGATGTTGGTGAATTTTGCATGTGTGTTCCCGTTTATTATATGTTTTAGCAGTATAAGTCAATGCTTGTGAAATAAGGAGAACACAACTCACTGATATATATAATGTTGGAAAAGCAGGAAATACAATAATAACTGGAAGAATATATGATAATTGTGAGTTAAATCTCATGGATCATCACTGGAATACAAAACAATAGATAAGAAATACCCGTGACTAGAAGAATGGGTGCTGGTCTGCGCATGCATGGATGAATAGATAAAAAGGAGTCTGATAACTCATGGTAACTGCTGTAGAATCCGAAAAACTCGCACCGATGGCGATACCCATCAGAATGAGCTGGAAACTTTCTCAAAAGATGCGCCCTTGCCTCTAAACTAATCCTGGTGATTGTCAGACTGAATATTCGACCTATGAAGCTCTAGATCTCACCCCCGGGGGTCTGCGCACCTCTTGTGTTCAATGAGTGCGCCTTAGTGATTCCACCAGCAGAATCTGACGATGTATAGCTCAAAAAAATCATCCTAGTATCCTCTGTAATGGGTCAAGAGGGATTCCTTAGTTCTGTCCTGGAGTGTCCCCTGGAACCCCAAATGTGCTTCCTCTGGAGTTGTGCCCTAAATGACTATTTTCCACTTTTCAGAATATTCCATTGTCAAAAATTGATGACTGATGGCTCAATAGGTGCATCCTAGCTAGCTCTATAATGGGTTAGAAGGAATCAACTAAATTTGAATCGTCACAAGTGACCACACAAACCCTCTTTCATCACTTGCGCTCTCACTGGTTGAGCTGTGCAATCCATGAACTGAACACTGTAATGCACATGAAATACCTGGATGGTATCTCCGATAGGCTAGGGTGTGTCTCTCAACACCAAAACTGATCAATGGTGGTGGTTTCCTCCAGAAATCTAGAAAATAAAAAGAGGGTCGATTTCCTCCTCCTCTGCAAATATCTCAACATCAAATCACAACATAGCATAATGAATTAGGTTGCTTTACCCTTCCTTTATAGCTTCCCGAAACCCTAATTCATTGTTGACTTTTTCCATCTATGTGAATTTTACTTTATTTTATTATTCCTTGATTAAATCACTTAATTAATTAATTAATTAACCATTTTACCTCTAAAAAGTGATTTATCCATCCTGATGGCTTCTCCGACCACTGAAAGGCACTTCTCATCATTTTATCCTGTAATTCTCTTCTTCTTGATTTCGATGAGCTATTACAATAAGAGGTTTCTCCAAGTAATATTTCCATTATGACCTTTGCAGTGAATTTAATTAAGATATGACCCATAATAACTCAAAATTACATAAATCGTCCGAATCCAATGGAACTAGAGCCTAGTTGTGCAGAATGGATCCTGGTGATAAACAATGCAAGTCGGGCCCAAATAAACCCCTCAATATCTCCCTAAATCTCTGTCACCCCTATATGGCTACTCAGGTAGGCATAACACTCTGAAATGTTTTAATGTTATAATGTCCCAAAATGGGGACATTACAGTCCTCCCTACCGAAATATTGCTTGTCCTCAAGCAATAACTGATTCCAACTACATATGATACCGGGGTCCCATATCCACCTGTGTGACACAAGGTAGAATCCCCTCAATATTTGGTCTCTCCAAGTGCTCACCATGCATGACTACCACATGCTCTTGATGAGTAGAATGATCAATGGCCAAAGAATCTCAGTCAACTCCCCGAGCAACCACTCTACTCGAAACTCAACTCCATCAAATGATGAACTACCAAGCGCTCCAATCCCTGGATCCCATATCAAAATGTGAACTGCAATGCCTCGTGAAGTACATTTCTATAACATATCAACACCATGAGTCTCCCGCAAATAACACATGGCCTCAACCCGAAATGGGTCTATCCTACCAGACCATACCAAACTCAACACAACCCCCATCGACTGAACATGTTGCTTCCATAGTGAGGTACTACAAGATGTCAACGAATCACCAGCCAATGACATGATCTCCCCAATACTGAAACTCAATGGAAAATCAAAGTGACTTCGCCCTACAAACATCTTCTCCTCTCCATCAGTCAATGAAATGCCTAGCCTTGTAATCCCAAGGTCCCATGCTAGTCTCTGACAGGGATCATCATGCTGATGTTGCTCTACTCTTATCATGATTGTCTGCTCAAAGTATCCAAACAGGACCCTCCACTCCTGGATCCTCATAAGATGAAACAAAATTTTGACCCAATGGACTCCCAGATCCCATGTCAAATTTGGAAGTTCATGACTTCCAATCCCCACTAACTACTGATGTGCCCTACTGGTAACTGTCGAAATACCTCCACTCTCATCCCAATGAGAGTTTGAATATGTAGAAACCTCTGAGATATCCTCTGTCCCATGGCCTAGGATAATCTCCATCACGCCTAGGGCCTCAACTATCTTCCCCTGATGATCCACTCCTATCCTGCTATATGCAATCAAGACACTCCTTTCAGGTGGTCTCAACTTACCAAATCTCCATGTCCCCTGCCACTGTCTATCTCCCCTTGTGATGTTGTCAATGATAAAATGATCAAGAAAGGCTATCATAAATATCAGCAACTAACTATAGGACTAGAAAGTATCATATTCTTTGGTCAATCCAAAGGACTTGACCAAAATCTTGTCCATTGACACCCATGGTAAATAATCGTCTATACTCATCACTAAACACCAACCATTGGGTACAACGGTAGGTATCTCCACAAACTGAGGGTCAATCATTCTCCATCCATCATCCCTCATGCAATTGTTGCTGCGATGAAGGTGATCTCCCATATCTGTATACTGTTGCAAGGGAGAGGAATCTCCATACTCTACTAAGTACATCTCCTCATGCTCCTCTGCCAAACTACCAATATCCTCTAACAATGTAACTGAAGGATATATCTGACTCTCTACTGAGATAGATATAGTGGATATCTGACTAGTCTCCTCAAGGAGATCCTCTAATCTGGACTCTAATTCTTGAAAGGTTGTCTGTGTTCCTTCTAAGAATCCTTGTGTTCTCACCAAATCATGAGTGAGTCGGTCCACTTCAAACTCCTGCTCCCTCAGTGCCCTGTGATACATCTCACCAACCTCCAATAAGTAATCTCTATCCATCAATAACTGCTGGTAGTCGACCCTCATCATAATCACTCTCTCCATGAGTGTAAGGAAGTCATTAATGGCTAGTCCCCTATCTAATATATCATGTGCCATCAAGGCCCTCCAATAATAACCAACCACCAATGTGTGTGTATCACCAATGCATCTAGTGGATGCCATGATCATGTCCTCACTGACTTTCAACTGTCCTGTCAAGTGTCATGACTCTTGATCACAACACTGTTGAGGTGCTACCTCATGCATCTCACTGCTAGTGTCTATAATGGAATCCTCAAAAACAAACTCCTAAAAATATAAGGTACCAAAATTCCCTCTGTCCCCTGTGCTATTGAGTCCTCTTGTATGCCACTGAATGCCATCACCAACTGTGACCCCCATTTGAGTCGCACTGTATCTTGTATGGGAAGTTTTATCCTCCTGTGCACTCACCCTACTAATATCATTTTCACCTGGATCCCATACATATGTGTCCAAACACATTCTATGTTCATCCCGTCCAATAAGTAGTGCATCCTCATCACTGTAGATCAATCCTAGGAGTTCGTGTCCCAATACACTGTCGATCTCCACAACCTGGTCCATCAATGGAATCTCCAAGAGTGGTGACTCACTCTCCTCATACTGATGTGTATGTGTAAGGTCAACTATCTCCAAGCCATACCTCTCCTCCGAGGTCTATAAATCCATATGTACCTTGTGTACAATCCCCACACAAGTATCCTCTACCATATCAGGAATGCCACTGATATCCTCATGTGTCGTGGCTAGCATAGGTGACTGAGAAGATGGAAAATGTGGCTCACTGCTCATAGGAAT
This sequence comes from Picea glauca, assembly GCA_000966675.3. NCBI lineage: Eukaryota > Viridiplantae > Streptophyta > Pinopsida > Pinales > Pinaceae > Picea > Picea glauca. The sequence goes on along the minus strand of JZKD02S0778795.1, from coordinate 973,740 downwards.
ATCATCATCATCCATACATGAATCCTGGAAGCCATTTTTACACCCATAGGTAGGTCATCCAACCTCCTAATGTCATCATGTCTAAGTGCCAACACATATGAATCCTCACAAATGTCACCACTATGTTGAAGTGTTGAATCCTCAACATTTCTTGATGGGGAAGATGAAGGATATGCACTATCATCCTATCCATAAAATTTCCCCTCAGATGCACAAGTGTCACTAACCTTATTAGACTACTCTAAATAGCCATCTATGGTTACATTCACATGCATCTCCTCATCCTCACTGCCATAGTGAACCTCAAGAATGTGCACCTTCCCTTTTCCCCTGCATCTGTGATTTGGCTTCCAAGGCACTTTGCAACTGTAGCAATTCTCCCTGCATATAATGGGTGTAGGATCCATTTGTGCTCCTGTCAATCCACTCATTGGTAATGATGTATCTACATCCTTATTTCATTTTCCCCTTAGGCTGGCAGGAAAACTAACTCTGATGCCACTGAAATATCCCTGATCCATCTGATCTGGATATCTAATACTGAACTACGGTTTTGGATCAAGAATATTCCACCTTAGTAAATTGACGACTGATGGCTCAATAGGCGCACCCTGGCTAGCTCTCTAACAAAACGAAAGGAATTGACTAAATATGAACTGTCACTGGCGGCCGCACAAACCCTCTCTCAATTGTGCAATCCTTGAACTGAACACTGTAATGCATGGTGAAATACCTGGATCGTATCTTCTATAGGCTAGGGTGTGTCTCTCAACACCAAAACCAATCAATGATGGTGGTTTCCTCCAGAAATACAGAAAACAACAATAGGGTCGATTTCCTCCTCCTCTGCAAATATCTCAACATCAAATCATAACATAGAATAATGAATTAGTTTTCTTTACCCTTCCTTTATAGCTTCCCGAAACTGTATTTCGTTGTTGACATTTTCCCTCCAAGTGAATTTTACTTTATTTTATTATTCCTTGATTAAATCACTTAATTAATTAATTAACCATTTTATCTCTAAAAAGTGATTTATCCATCCTGATGGCTTCTCTGACCACTGAAAGTCACTTCTCATCATCTTATCCTGTAATGCTCTTCCTCCCAATTCTGATGAGCTATTACACTAAGAGGTTTCTCCAAGTAATATGCCCATTATGACCTTCTCAGTGAATTTAATTAATATATGACCCATAATAACTCAAAATTACGAAAATCGTTGGAATGTAATGAAAACAAAGCCCAACTGTGTGGAATGGATCCTGATGATGAACGATGCAAGTCGGGCCGAAGTAAACCCCTCAATATCTCCCAAAATATTTGTCACCCCTATCTAGCTACTCGGGTAGGCATAACACTCTGAAATGTTGTAATGTTATAATGTCCCAAAATGGGGACATTACATTAGTTAACCCATGTGGTTAACTCCTATCTTTTACGCATGTGTTCTTTTCCTTTTCTTCATTTCACCTTTTTCACCCAAAGTCAACTTAATATTATAACATTGTTCTTAGGTACGTGCTTTGGTGTATCTTGGTCCCCATGCTATATGAGACTATAGTTTAGTGGGGACAAATAGACTACTAAGTTTCTTAGAACCTCTTTATCAATAGGTGGGGGACATTACAGTCTCCCCTGGTAGAAATTGCTTGTCCACAAGGAATTCTGAACCTCTCTCCTGAAGAGCCTGTTCACTTTCCCAAGTGGCATCCTCTATAGTTAAGTTCTTCCACCTGATCAAGTATTACTTGATGCTCCTCTTCCTTAATCTATTCTCCCTTACTTCTAATACTTCCTCCAGAATCAATATCAATTGCCCCTCTTCATCCAAGGGTGGCAGTTCCTCAATACCACTGTAATGTTCCCAAGCCAATTTTTTTCACTTAGAACCATTGATTAGTTAACTGTTTACTGTTGTTTTACTGTGTTTGGAGGTTTAATTCAGATAAGTGTGCATTGATGGTTTATTCATGAAATATTACACATGGAGACACATATCTGATCAATATCATAAACAAATAACAAGATGCAAGCATATAACACCAATATAGAATCAATAGCTTCAAATCTGATCTTTATTTATATAAAAGAGTGATCTAGATACAATGGATCTATAGATCTGAGAAAATATAATAAGAATAATGAAGATGGAATAATAGATGCTCTAATACTTCACAAAACTATAGATAATAGCCTCATAAGGCTCCATAATAACATGATGAAGAGATAAGATCAATGTTGTCCCTGTGGATGACTAAAGCCCTGTCTACTAGATGATATGTACCCTCCTGGCTAGTTGTATAACTACAATAATTCGACCTTCCTCCTCAAGGACTCCAAAAAATACCAAAACCCCCCAAATAGTAGATCGGGGCAAGCTAAACCCCCAAATGGAGTTTCAAGATGAATGGAGAAGATCTAACCCTTCATATGAGAAGATCTACTTTCTGTAGTGTGCCCTCCTTCTCCCCAAAGATCAATATTTCGGCCTCCCCCCTCAAGGCCTCCAATAACCCCCAAAATAACCAGTACTGTAGATCGAGGCAAGACAAACCCCTTGGCCTAGTATCAAGCTGTTTGTGCAAGATTTGATTCCTCATATGAATGGATCCTCTTTCTACCATGCACCCTCCTACTCTTCAAATCATGCCAATCTCCAGTAAATAATATGGTAGATAAACCTCCTCTAGAATAGGCTAGAAAGGATTCTCTATGGCATACAATGAAAACCCAGAAGTCCTTTGGCTCAAAAGCCTTCTCCTCCTCCTAGATTAAAGTGATCTCCTTCAAAAGGTGCGCCCCCTACTAGAAATCCCCTCAATGTTGTGCACTGATCTCTGTTGTGATGATGGAAGTGACTTGAACCTGCTCTAGAATGGTGTGGGAGGAATATTTCACCACCGAGTTGATCGCTAGGGTTTGTAACCTCAAACCCTCAAAATGGCTTTGTGTTCAAGAGCCCAAAATGAAAAAGTGATAATAGTCCAAAATTCCTAAGAGATTGACCCTTCCTCTATTTTATACCCTTGATCTAATTCTCCGTTGAGTTAGTTAACCTCTGGGGTTAACTCCTAGCTTTTACACATGTGGTCTTTTCCTTTTCTTCATTTCACCTTTTCACCCAAAGTCATCTTAATATTATAACATTGTGCTTAGGTACGTGGTCTGGTTTATCTTGGTCCCCATGCTATATGAGACTATAGTCTAGAGGGGACAACTAGACTACTAAGTCTCTCACAACCTATTTTTCAAGAGGTGGGGGACATTACATACTAGCTCCCTCTTAAGATCCATTGGAGCCACTGGCCCCACCTCCCTGGTGTCCTCTTGAACCACTCGCTCCTCCTGTGGGATTGGCACCTATAGTTCTCACGTTATGATGGACCATCTTTGTACTGATGGCCATCTTTGCTATGGAATTCATCATGTCCTCCTGTCCTCTGGCTAGGCCATTCAAGATGGCTTGTGTACGGTTCGGCTGTGTCTCGGGGCCTTTTTATCCATCCTATGGAGTCTCTTGTTTGTCACCCATAGTCCTCTCTATCTTTGTCTCTATGTGAGAGATGATATTATCTCTGTCCTCTAACTTTGGCTCTGTATCAGACTGAGTGTGGAAGGGAGTGTAGTCCCTTCTGTTCATGTCTCTTCGGTCTCTGCTATGTTCTCTACGGTACTGAATGTACTTGTACCCAATATGTCCTCGGTGATTTGGGTATTCTTCAATTGTTCTCGAAATCATGGGGTCATGATAAGTTCTTTCTTCACAGGTTGGCAGGAAGAAGTCTCTGATACCACTATAATGTTCCTAAATCAGCTAGTCTAGGAAACACTGCTAAACTATCAAATCCATTGTTTGATATGATACTCGGGGGGTTTCTGGATGTGTTTGAGTTAATGTTTTAACATGCTTGGTTATTTTCACATGTGGGTTTCATTCAATTAATTTTTAGGTAGAATATATGATGCATAAAGAATAAGGAATAAACACCATCTCATTCATATGTATTATGAGGGAAAATAATAGGAAATACAATAATATGCTGAAAGCAAATGAAATCATCAGCTAGATCTCATGGATCATCACTGGAATACATGCAAATAATATAAAATACCTATGATCATATAATGAAGGAAGATCTGTGCATGCACAGATAGATCGACAAAAAGGTGCAGTTCCAGAAACTCACGACCATTGCTGTGACTCTGGAAAACCTGCCTTGGTTGCTATTCTTGACAAAATCGCCTAGAAACTATCCCAAACTGAGTGCCCTATCCTCTAGGCTACTACGGATGACTGACAGACTGAAGATCGGATTCCAGAAGCTCTGGATGTCATTCCTAGGGGGTTTCACACCTCCTGGGCTCATTGAGTGGGCCCTAATGATTCCACCAATAAAATATGCTGCTATATAACTCAAAATGTGCTCCCCTAGTCAATGTTATACTGGGTCGGGACGGTTTCCTCATATATGATCCAGAACTCCCTCTAGAATTCCAAATGCCCCTCCTCAAGAGCTTGTGCACTATCTGGATGTTTGTTACGCTTTGAGAGATTCCCCCATCTTAATTTGATGATTGGTGGCTAAAAAGATGCACCCTGACTAGTCCTCAACTGGGTTGGAAGGAATCTGCAAGATAATCTCTGGCCTCGTGCAGCTACACAAAACCCTCTCTAACCATTGCGCCCTCACTGGCTGAGCTTCACAAACACTGCAAACTGGATACTCTTGAATAGCACAGTGAAATACCTGGATTGTATCTCTGATAAGCTAGGGTGTGTCTCTCAACACCAAAACCGATCAATGGTGGTGGTTTCCTCCATAAATCCACAAAACAATAGAAGGTTGATTCTCCTCCTCTAGAAAATCTCTCAACATCAAATCATAACATAATGAGGAATTAGGTCGAATTCCTCCCTTTATACTCTCCCCGTTCTAATTCGTCGTTGACATCACTTAAGCTAGGCGCTTTTCCTCCTAAGGTGATTAATTAATTAATTAAGTCTCCCCCTCAAGACCTTTTCATTCTATTTCTTCGTTGACTTTAGCTTAAGTGACATTTCCTATGCTTTTTGGCTTAATTCATCATTTAGCCACTAAATCACCCCTTATTTCTCCTCTTGTTCCCTGTGTGTGCATGACTATAGTCTACGGTAATGAATATACTACTAAGTCACTCCCTATTGGCCTATTCTTGGGAACGAGACTTCACACCAACCCTCTTGTTATATAAAGGAGCTTGCTATCCCATTGTAATCTAGATTGGTAGACCTAGAGTTATGCTGTTGCAATATGATCTCAATATATTGTGGAATAAATATTTGAAGACTTTGGAGGTCATTCTTGTTGTCTTGTGCCAATGTGTGGATGCCATTGTTCCATCTTGATTTGTTGAGGTTATGGTAAACATTTTTTTTTGCAAATTTCATTGTTAATTTATCGTTGAGTAGTAAGACATTAGCGAGCTTGGTTGCATTGCTAAATACTATTATTTCTAGCATGTTTAGTTTATGATCTCATCTTATTGTAGTTTGATTTGCATGATTTCTAGATTTTATATGTAGGAAGTGGATGCATCCACTTTTAAAAAGTATTTTTTTAGGATTGTTCTAAGTTTGCAGGTCATCTAGTTTGAAGGAGTGGAAAGCTTTAGCTTGAGTTTCCAACACCTTCAAATCCTTTAAATCCGAACGATTTCCCTCTACAACACACTAAGTAGACTCCATAGCCCAATATTTGTTTCCATTAGACACTCTTTCTCTCTTATCTCATAAAAAATTCCGATTTCCTTTTGGTAACTAGTTTGCATGCTAATACTTCGATCTTAATCATATTTGAAAATCTTCGTTTGTCTAAGTTAGTTTGCAAAGACAAAGATTAGATATAAAGTTTGATTTTGTAATGTCCCCATTTTGGGACATTATAACATTACATAGTGTTATTCCTACCAGAGTAGCCATATAGGGGTAACAGAGAGTTCGAGATATATTGAGGGATTTTATTCAGCTCGACTTGCATCATTCATCATCAGGATCCATTCCGCACAACTTGGCTTTGGTTCCATTGCATTCCAACTGTTTCCGTAATTTTGAGTTATTATGGGTCATATCTTAATTAAATTCACTAAGAAGGTCATAATGTGCATATTACTTGGAGAAAATTTTTAGTGTAATATCTCATCGGAATTGGGAGGAAGAGAAGTACATGATAAGATGATGAGAAGTGACTTTCAATGGCCGGAGAAGCCATAAGGATGGATAAATCACTTTTTAGAGGTAAAATGGTTAATTAATTAATTAATTAATTAAGTGATTTAATCAAGGAACAATAAAATAAAGTAAAAGTCACTTGGAGGGAAAATGTCAACAATGAATTAGGGTTTCGGGAAGCTATAAAGGAAGGGTAAAGCAACCTAATTCATAATTATGTTATGATTTGATATTGAGATAGTTGTAGAGGAGGAGGAAATCAACCCCCTCGTTGTTTTGAGGATTTCTAGAGGAACCCACCACCATTGATCGGTTTCGGTGTTGAGAGACACACCCTAGCCTATCAAAGATACCATATAGGCATTTCATCATGCATTGTAGTATCCAATTCAGTGATTGCACATCTTAGCCAGTGAGGGCGCAAGTGTTAGAGAGAGGGTTTGTGCGGCTGCTTGAGACAGTTCAATATTTGGTCAATTCCTTCTGATCCATTAGAGATATAGCCAAGGCACACCTATTGAGCCACCTGTCATCAGCTTCTGATGGTGGAATCCCTTAGAAATTAGAAAATAGTCATTTAGGGCGTAACTCTTGAGGAAGCACATTTGGGTTCCACGGGACATTTCAGAGAAGATATGAGGAATCCCTTCTAACCCATTACAGAGGAAGCATGGAAATCGTTTTGAGATATGCATCGTTAGATTCTTCCAGTGGAATCACTAGGGCGCACTCATTGAGCCCAGGAGGTGTGAAAACCCCTAGGGGGTGACATCCAGAGCTTTAGAGATCGGATATTCAATCCAACAGTCATCAGGATCAACCTAGAGGCCAGGGCACTTATTTTGAGACAATTTCCAGCTCATTTTGATGAGTATCACCATCAGGGCGAGTTTCCCGGATTCTGCAATAGTTACCGTGAGCTACCATACTACTTTTTGCCGATCTATCCATGCATGCGCATACCAACACCCATTCTTCTAGTCACAGGTATTTCTTATCAATTGATTTGTATTCTAGTGACGATCCATGAGATATAATTGACGATTATTATATCTAATTGACGATTATTATATCTACTTCCAGTTATTATTGTATTTACTACTTTTTTTGCATTATATATATATATATATATATATATATATATATATATATATATATATATATATATATATATATATATATATATATATGAGTGAGTTGTGTTATCTTTATTTCATATGCATTGTCTTATACGACTAAAACCCATAATAAACTGGAACACACATGCAAAAATCACTAGGCCTGTTCACACAGTAACTCAAATGCATTTAGAAACCCCCAGAGTATCAGATTCAGTGGAAAAAACTATAGTTCAGTAGTAGATATCCATATCAGATGGATCAGGGATATTTCAATGGTATCAGAGTTGGTTTTCCTACCAGCCTATGGGGAAAATCAGGGAGGAGTTATGTCAGATTATGTCCACTAAAATTCAACAGTGATAACTTGCACTTATACCTCTAGATGCAGTAGTAGGGAGGAAATGTCAGATCATATATGGAGGACAAGATGAGGAATATTCATAAGATGCTTGCATAGGGGTGAAAACAGTTGTGATAGGCTATGGCAAGCCTTCAAAACTATATAAGGATCAATGGAGCTAATGAGGAGTTTGAAAATTGTTTGAGACAGTATCAGGAGCTTGACACGAAATTTCATGGAGACATGTCATTCAAGGATTATTGCACCATCAAACATCCCGAGTGGTATGAACCCCAGCTATCAGGGCACAAGAAGGGGAAGGTTCACATTGTTGAGGTACACTATGACATTGAGGATGAGGATTTGCATGAGAACGAAACCACATATGACTATTTAGAGCAGTCATATGAGGCTAGTTACTCTTGCGCATATGAGGGACAATTGGATGGACATGATGATAGCGCATATTTTCCATCTTCCCTACCAGGCAGTTTTGAGACTTCAACACTTTAGCATAGTGATGACATGTGTGAGGATTCATATGTGTGGGAAATTGAATATGATGAGATTAGGTGGTTGGATGACAAACCCTTGGGTATAGACATGAATTTCAGGAAGTCATGTATGGAGGATGATGATATTTCTATGATGATAGTGACACATTCGTTATCTTTTCAGACACCTATGATAGCCACGACACATGAGGATATATGTGGAAATCTTGATATGGTGGAGGAGCCTTTTGTGAGGATTGTACACCAGGGACATATGGATCTGCAGACCCAGGTGGAGAGACATGACTTGGAGACAATTGAAATTACATATACCTACCAGTATGGGGAGAGGGAGTCACCTCTTTTGGAGATCCCATTGTTAGATCATGTTGTGGAGACTGATAGTTTGATAGGATACTCACTCCCAAGACCAGTCCACAGTGATGAGGGTGCACTCTGCATGGTTAGGGATGACCATATATCATATCTAGACACATCTGTATGGGATCCAGGTGAAGATGACATTAGCAGAGTGTGCACACAGGAGGATACAACTTCCCATACAAGATACAATGCGATTCATATGGGGGTAGAAATTGGTGATGGTGTGCAATGGCATATAGGAGGACTCAGTGACACATTGGACAATGGGCAGTTCAGTGCCTTATATTTTGAGGAGTGTATTGTTGGGGATTCCATTGCTAACACTAGCAATAGGGGCATGAGGTAGAACCTCAATGGGATTGTGATCAAGAGTCACGACACTAGATGGGACAGTTGAGAGTCAGTGAGGACATGATCATGGAAGCCACTTATGCATGGATGATAAACACACATTGGTGGAAAAATATTGTTGGAGGGAATCGATGGCACATGATGGTTTATATGGGGGATTTTCCATGGATGCCTTTCATACTCTTAGGGAAAGAGTAACTATGATGAGGCCCGACTACCAACAGTTGTTGATGGACAAAGATTACCTATTGGAGGTTGGTGATATGTATCACAGGGCCCTGAGGGAGTAGGAGTTGGAGGTGGACTGACTCACTCATGAGTTGGTGAGCACACAAGGATTCTTGGAAGGCACACAGATGACCCTTCAAGAATCAGAGTCTAGATTAGATGAGCTCCTTGAGGAGACTGGTCAGAGGTACACTATATCTATCTTGACATAGAGTCATATATGTTCCTCAGTTACATTGTTGGAGGATGTCTGGGTGTCATAGGGACCACCATTCATGGGTAGTTATGAGACAATCGGTGATACACATACACATTAAGATTCTAGAGCTAGGGGAAGTTACGAGGGAACTTTCATTTGTGTTCCAGGATTGGTTGATATCCACACAGAGGTTGATACGATAGTACACCTTGGACATATGATGATGAGAGAGATGTACAATGGGATTCATGGGGACGCAATGGATTCCAGGGAGGAGACACACTTAGTGGAGAATGGAGATTCCTCTCCCTTGCAACAAAACATAGTTCTAAGAGATCACCTTCACAGTAGCAAAAAATATCTGAGTGATGATGGAGGGAGAGTGATTGAACAACAGTTTGTGGAGTTATCTATTGTTGTATCTGATAGTTGGAGTTTAGACGATTATTCACCATGGGTGCTAGTGGATGAGTTTTTGGTCCAATCCCGGGGATTGAACAAAGCATATGATACTTTCCAGTCCTATAGTCGTTACATATGTTTCTATTAGATTTTCCCGATACTTTCATCATTGACAACAACATAGGGGGAGGTAGATAGTGGCAGGGGACATGGAGAGTTGGTAGGCCGAGACCACCTGACAAGAGTGTCTTTATTGCATACAACAAGATATGGGTGGATCATCAGAGATAGACAGTTGAGACATTGGGTGTGATGGTGAGCATATTAGGCAATGGGATAACAAATATCTCAAAGGGTGACACATATTTAGATTCTCATTTTGATGAGGATGAAGGGCTTTCGATAGTTATCAATATGACACATGAGCAGTTAGTGGGGATTAGAAGTGATGAACTTCCAATGTTTCCATGGGATCCAAGAGTCCATTTGGTTAGTGGGTTGTTTCATCTTATGATGGTCCAGGTTGCGGTAGAGAGCAACATACTTCACTCTTGGATGGTTTTGAGAGGGCTTGCAGGGGCTTGTTCTATGTGGCGAGACAGGTTCTCCCTATTGGTACTCATGATCGAGTATGGATGTGTCTAGGAAGATGTTGATTCCATAGTCTTTATAGGTTCAACTTCTTGACAACAAGCCCAATTTTCACAAATATGTCATCATGAGGATCCAAGAGTGGGGGATCCAATATGTATACTTTGAGCAGACCGTCATGATCAGAGTAGTGCAACATCTGCATGGTGGTCCTTGTCAGAGGCTAGCATGGGACCCATGTGATTACAGGGCTGGGCATTTCATTGAATGATGGAGACAAGTGTATCTTTGTAGGGGAAGTCACTTTTAATTTCCAGTGAGCTTCAATATTGGGGGGAGAAAGTCACTTGTTGGTGATTTGTTGAGGTTTTTTAGTACCTCACTATGGCAACAACATGTCCAGTTGGTGGAGGTCGTGTTGGGGTTGGTACGGTCTTGGATGGTAGACTCATTTTGGGTTAAGACTAGGTGTTATTTGCAGGAGACTCATGGTATTGATATGTTATAGGACTATATTTCACAAGGCATTGTAGTTCACATTTTGATATGGGATCCAAGGATCAGAGTGCTTGGTAGTTCAATGTTTGATGGAGTTGAGTTTCGAGTAGAGTGGTTGCTCGGGGAGTTGAATGAGATTATTTGGCCATTGATCATTCTACCCATCAGGAGAATGTGGGTGTCATGCGTAGTGAGCACTTGGAGAGGCCACATATTGAGGGTAGTCTACCTTATGTCACTCAGGTGGATATGGGACCCCGATATCATATGTAGTTGGATTCAGTTATTTCTTGAGGACAAGCAATATTTCGGCATGAGGACTGTAATGTCCCCATTTTGGGACATTTTAACATTACAAAGTGTTATGCCTACTAGAGTATCCAGATAGGGATAACAGAGATTTCGAGAGATTATGAGGGGTTTTATTGTGCCCTACTTGCATCGTTCATCATCAGGATCCATTCCACACATCTTTGCTTTGGTTCCATTGCATTTCGATGATTTTCGTAATTTTGAGTTATTATGGGTCATATCTTAATTAAATTCACTAAGAAGGTCATAATGGGAATATTACTTGGAGAAACCTCTTAGTGTAATATCTCATTGGAATTGGGAGGAAGATAAGTATAAGATAAGATGATCAAAAGTGGATTTCAGTGGCCGGAGAAGCCATAAGGATTTATAAATCACTTTTTAGAGGTAACATGGTTAATTAATTAATTAATTAAGTGATTTAATCAAGGACTAATAAAATAAAGTAAAAGCCACTTGGAGGGAAAAGGTCAACAATGAATTAGGGTTTTAGGAAGCTATAAACGAAGGGTATAGCAACCTAATTCATAATTATGTTATGATTTGATGTTGAGATAGTTGCAGAGGAGGAGAAAATTGACCCCCTTGTTGTTTTGTGGATTTTTGGAGGAAACCACCACCATTGATTGGTTTCGGTGTTGAGAGACACACCCTAGCCTATCAGAGATATCATCTAGGTATTTCACCGTGGATTACGCAACTTAGCCAGTGATGACGCAAGTGTTAGAGAGAGGGTTTGTGCGACCACTTGAGACAGTTCAGTATTTGGCCGATTCCTTACGACCCATTAGAGAGATAGCTAGAGCGCACCTATTGAGCCACTTGTCGTCATTTTTCGATAGTGGAATTCCCTAGAAAGAAGAAAACAATCATTTAGGGCACAACTCTTGAGGAAGCACATTTGGGGTTCTAGGGGACATTATAGAGAATATCTAAGGAATCCCTACCGACCCATTATAGAGGAGGCCATGATGATCTTTTTAATCTATACATCGTCAGATTCCACCTGTGGAATCACTAGGGCGCAATCATTGAGCCCAGGAGGTGCGCAAACCCCTAGGGGGTGACATCTAGAGCTTCAGATATCAGATCTTCAGTCCAACTAGAAACCCCCAGAGTATCAGATTCAGTTGAAAAAACCATAGTTCAACAATAGATATCCAGATCACCTGGATCAGGGATATTTCAAATTTCATTTCACTATTCTAAGCTAGATCTATCATAAGAAATTTTATTTTTAGCAAGTTATTTCCTTAAAATTTAAAAGGCTAAAAGTAGGTTTCTTTGAAAGATTTTTTACTTTCGTATTTGGAAATTTAACTGCCTTTACATTGATGTTTTAAAACAACAATCAAAGATCCTAAGGAAATGAGCTTTCTAGCTTGCTTTCCTTGGTTAAATTTTGCTTGCTTTCACTAGTTTTACTTAGTCAAAATTTTGGGTTTTTCTAACATAAGTCCAAGATACTTCTAAAGTGTTTTGGGGTACTTTCCATGGTTATTTTTTTTTTTTTTTTATTACAGGTTTAGCAAAAAACCAAGGAGAAACTATGTCCATTTTGGGAAGGTTTGGATATTCTGGGACTCCCGTGAGCACCCTTTTGATCAATAAACTTATTGTAAACATTGTAAAGACTTGTGATCCCCATAATGAATGATCACAAGTCACTCCAAAAAAAAATGTTGTAAATCCATTAATACAATTAGTGGGGTTACAAGCTCCCACTCTTCATCCCCCCCTGGGGGGAACGATGTCTTTTGTAATTGTGTCATTTTTGCAAAGTTGGGTTAAGTTTACTTTTCGCATATTAAGATAAGCTAAAAGTTACTTTAAAATTTATCACAAAGAACTACAACACTTAATTTATATTTCATTTTGGCAAATAATTTTTTTTAATTGCTAGATTAGTTTTCCTTTTTTGCAAATTTCAATTTCCGCATTGGTAAATTTTGCAAATAAACCAATGCTCTTAGCTCCTCTAATTAAGATTTATGTTGAAAGGAGGCTGGAGAGTGTGGATTTAGCAATTAGATAAACATTTTATTTTGCTGCAATTTCAAATTTGGCAAATAAACCCATCCCCTCAGCTCCCCGGTGTGTGCTTTGACCCTTGCGAGCTTAGCTCGATCTAGGGAACTCATCAGCACTGGGGTTGGCCAGTACGGATTTAGTTTAACTTAGGGAAACCTGTAAGACCCATTGGTTGTGTGGAAACACAAGAGAGTTTCTATAAGAAATCTGATGATAACTTTAAGATTTAGGTTCTCCCTATTGGATCTCCCACATTCTCTTGAGTGTGTGTACAAAATTAGAGGGATAATATTCTCGTTGGATATACATATTTATTATTTTTATTTTATGCAATAAAATTCATTCTAAACATTAATCAAACTATAAAATTTACAAGGATATTCACATGACAATCTCCATTTTTAGCAGCCTTACACACATATCTGAATATTTGTTACTGGTCTCATTATTGACTTTTAAGCCATTTACTTCAAGTAGTTATATTTATAAAACATTTCCATTTATCTTGAAGTATCTTGTGATGTCTCATTCCCAAGAGTAGGCCAATAGTGAGTGACTTAGAAGTCTATTTGTTCTCGTAAACTATAGTCAGGGACAAAAAGGGAACAAGAGGAGAAATAAGGGTGAACAAATGGGTAAATGATGAATTAAGCCAAAAAGCATAGGAAAAGTCACTTAAGCTAAAGTCAACAAAGAAATAGAAGAAAAATGTGTTGAGGGGTAGACTTAATTAATTAATCACTCAACGTAGGAGGAAAAGTTCCTTGCTTAAGTGGTGTCAATGAAGAATTAGAATGAGAAAGGTATTAAAGGAGGAATTCAACCTAATTCCTCATTATGTTATGATTTGATATTGAGAAGAGTTCCTGAGGAGGAAATCGACCTCTTTGTTGTTTTTTGGATTTCTGGAGGAAACCACCACCTATTTTAGTTTCGGTGTTGGAATGCACACCCTATCCTATCAGAGTTACCATCCAGGTATTTCATCGTGCCAGTTCAGGAGTATTCATATCTATTGTAGTGATTGCATAGCTCATCCGGTGAGGGTGATAGGGTTAGAGGAGGTTTTATGTACCTGCATGAGACCATGCAATATCACACTCATTCCTTATAACCCAGCTGAGGATCAACCGGGGTGCTTCTTTTGAGCCACCAACCATTATATTCTGATAGTGGAATCTACTAGGGTGCATCAGCCAACTAGAAAGTGTGTAGCTCTTGAGGAGGGACGTTTGGGATTTCAGGAGGCTTTCCATATCAGATAGAAGGAAACACTTTTGATGCATTACATAGGAGGCCAGGGTTCACATTTCAAGCCGAATATCATGGGATCCCATTGGTGGAATCACTAGGGAGCACTCACAGTGTAATATCCCAAATACTGCTAGTCTAGGAAATGCTGCTAATCTGATATGTCTACTATCTGATTTGATACATTGGGGGTTTCTGGATGCGTTTCAGCTAAGGGTTTCTACATGCTTGGTGATTTTCACATGTGTGTGTAGATGATTAATTGTTTACAACATATAAATGAACATACAGATAGTAAATGAGACAAAAGACTGCAAATCATATATTATGATATCACTGCTGAGTACAATGTTGAATTCGGCTTAATAAAATAAATCAGTCGGATAGATCAGTGACAAGAGGATATTAGCCATAATATAATAAGAAAACTAAAACAATAATACTTGATATTAGAATAATATTGTGGGATCAATGGATGAGATGTAAGATTTGCTGCAAGCTACGAAAACTCATATGACAACTGCTGCAAGAATATAAAGTTCACCTTGGTGGCTAAACCCCTTGGATTTGCTTGCAAATTGTCCCAATTAGTTGGGCCTGTTCTCTCTCTCAATCCTGATGACTGATCTGCTGAAAATCAACTCTCTGATGATATGTGTGGACCCCAGATGGATCCCCCTGAGGAAATGCGCCCCTCTGCTGCTTGAAACTGCACCCTAGTGATTCACCTGTCAGAATTAGCTGATAAGGGTCTCAAATTGAGCACCCCATGCTATTGGGAAATGGGTTGGAATGATTTCCTTGGATATGATATGATGATCACTCGGGAACCCCAAATGTGTGCTCTCCCACTAACGCACCCTCAACGGATGGAAAATGCACCCTAGATGATTTCTCTATCGGAATGTGTTGAGAAACCAAGAAATATATGCGTCTTGCCTTCCTCTTAATTGCTTTGAAAGGGAATCCATGGATTCTCCCTGGATGGGACAATTTGACTCACTTACCCTCTTCAAAAGTTGTCTACTCACCGTGAATAAGTGTGCCCTTGCTGTCAGAACTTGTGTAACTGCTGCTGAAGAATGATGGAAGACCTGTGTGATCTCCTCGGTGATTAGGGTGTGTCTCTCAACATCGATATCAACCACTAGTGTATTCCTCGTGGAATCTACTAGGCTATCTCTCCTGAGATGTGCCTCTCTCCTCAATGACAAGTCAAAATATGCATAATCATGAATTAGGTCGCTTTACCTTCTCTTATAGCTGCTTGAACCCTAATTCATTGTTGACTCTATATTTAGCTCATATGTTCTATTTTTAGCTCAAGTTTTCTTAAAATCTCTTTTAGTTACGTTTAGCTCAATGTCACTTTCGAATTATAACAACCTCGACTGAATTGACCTCTAGTAACCTTGTTTACCCCTGTCAGGCCCTGACTATAGTCTAACAGGGATGTTTAGACTACTTATCCCTCCTCTATGGATATCGTACTCAGAAATGGATATTACAGTTCTCCCTTCTCAAGATTGCTTGTCCTTAAGAAATACCAATCTAGGGTGCTGCAAAATATGCTCACTCTCCCAAGTAGCATCCTCTACTGGAAGACCTCTCCCTTCATCCAAACTCTCCCGGTTGTCACTGCTCCTCAAACTACTCTCTATAAACTCTAGTACCTTCTTATGAACCAACTCCAACTCCCCCTCCTCATACAATGGTTGAATCACCTTTGAAGTGATAATGAATCGACCACCCCTATCATTGAGTCTACTCTGTGGCAACCTGTAAAGTCTGAAGGTCTCTTTGAAGAACAATTATACCCTTTGCACTACATTGTAGTCTGTAGGAATAGCGGGAAAAATCTCCAAGTTGGTCAATTTGTCGATCCTTACAGGTATGATGTCCTTACCCTAAGCCTTCGGAAGCCCTGCAATGAAGTCCAATAATGAGCTTTCCCATGTCCGATCTAGAGTGGGAAGTGGTTGAAGTAACCCTGTTGGAAGAGTCGGCTCTGAATTGTTTTGATGACAAGTCACACACTCACTGATATGTCTCATCACATCCTGTTTGAGACTGTTCCAAGAGAATCTCTCTCTGACCTGCCTGTAGTTTTCGAGAAACCCCTGATGGTCTGCTTGTGGGGAGTCATGTACTGCAACCAAAATATTTTTCCAGAGACCTGATCCTGGTACTAGGTAGACTTGGTCATTATAGAAGATGATGCCATCCATGAATCTGTACCTGTCGTCTTGTACCTACCCCTCCAATATCTCACAAGCGAACTTGTTCTTGGAATATTCCACCAACAAGTGGGATTTCCAATCTGCTAAAATATCCATCAAGGAAAAAACTGTTGTCTCCTAGATCATGCATCTACTGCTTCCCCATGTGGGAATATCCTCTCCATCCTCTTCTTTGACACTATCCTAGGTGCCCTTGTCAACATACCCCCCATTACAATCTTCTTCGCCTCACTTTCTCTGAATCCCATCTCAAGGGTTTTGTAGTTGGTAGAAATCTTGCCCAAGGTGATCAACCATTGGAGTCCCAAAACCACATCTATGTTATCTAGGTCAACTATATAGAATGTATCTCTCATGGTGTAGTTACCTAACTTCACCTCCAAGTATGGAACTCTTTCCAAACACCCCACCGTGTGTCCATCTACTACTGCAACCTCAAACCTCTCAAACTCCTCTGTTTGTAGTGCTCACCTAGATACCCACGCAACGTCAATGAATTTGTGGGTTGCCCCACCATCTACCAAGGTAATGGCCCACTATCCTTGAAAAATCCCTCTGATATTGAGGGTGTCATGCCTAGGCACTCCAGAAAGGGTCACTATGACTCCCTTTACTAGTGCTCGTCTATTAACCTTGTTATCCCCATTTTGTGGATAACTAAGGAGATTGTTGGTTACTACTCTTCTATACTGTTTGAGTTTATTGACCCAGGGTTCATGTCTGTTCGGGTTTCCAACAAACCCTCTAAAACTATCGTCCCTCCTGGTAAACTAGAAGGCAACACAACACACAGAATGCACTGCGTAGTCTCACCCGAGATAGCTTTAATGGGTGGCTGTAAGAATCAAGTGTTTACAACCTAGGATTGAGTGTGAGATAAGTGAGCTATATATTGAGCCGTTTATTATAACTTGTAAACACATTCTACTATTATCGACAAGTAAGCATGAAATATAAAATTCATTCATTCAACATAATAATAATTGCTTCACATAATAAATATATGCAAGCATTCATCACATAACACAGATATTACCGTGGTTCACCCCTCCTGGGCTACGTCCACAAAGATTTGGCTGTCAACTCTTTTATTATATTATTTCCGCATCTACAATGCTGCATGCTTACAACTCTTCTCAGTCGAGTAAGATCTATATGAGGTAGACTAGAATGCACTAGGCTCCCTAGCCTGCGATCTAACCCTCAAGATCTACCCTCCTTCATTCTCTCTATCTCTACAACTTATACAAAATTTGATATACAACAAACCGTTACATATCACATCAAATCATGCGTAACTACAATAGCCACAACAATCAGAACCCCCTATGATACCTAAGTATCGCTATTTATATATTTTTGGCTCTTAAACATTACAATACATTACCGAAACCCTAACCCTACAGTTGTTAGGTCTTCCCTTGCATGTGCACGTGTTGTTCTTCCTTCCAGATGTCGCTTTCCTCGTGCATTCTTTCTTTCCCAAAAATGCCTTGCTTTTCCACCTTGGCCTTTGGCCTACCTCCAACAGGCCCCCAACACTAACATGTGGCTTGTCCCAAGCCACCTAACCTTTCTGTGCTTCTTTGATCTCCTTGGTGATCACTTGGAACGTTTCCCTGAGCTCTGCTGCTTGTTGTTTCACCCGCCCAGTCTTCTCCTTGAGTGTGTCCACTATCTGGAATGCAATTTCGTCATTGATCAGTTCCACGCACTCTTCCTAGGTCTGTGCTATATGTTACTTGGCTTCCTTTGCTTGTGCCAGGACTTCTTCTACCCACTCTTGCAATGGTTCCATTTGAGCTTGCCGCTCTTGTTTTTGTGTTTGTGCAGTGGTAAGATCTGCATGCCATTTCTTCATGTCCTAGGCCCCTTTGACATGTTCTATAATTAACATAGTCTTCTGCCTATGTTTAATTTATTGGATCACTGCGTTGATCCTTTATTCTTCCTTATCCCACTTTTGGACTTGTTGATCCTCCTCTAACTTCATCAACAACTGTGCTACTTTGTCAAACAAGTCAGCTGCTGTGCTGACCTGTTTCTCTATCTTCTGCAGTTGCACTGTTTCTTCCTTCTTCCTTTGTTCCTTCACTGCTGGTGGAGTGGTTGGTATGAGATGTTCTCAGAGATTCTCAATATCCTTCTGATATTGATCGATTGCCTTCACAATATGATCAATCTTTTATACTGTTATGATTTCATCTCTTTGCATGGCCTGTGGAATCTTCTCATAAGTTCCTACCACTTTTTGTTCCAATCCTTTTATACGCTTCCTTTCCTCCTGGGTCTTAGATTTATCTTGCTCATAAACTATTTCCAGTGCGTCTTGATTCTCTGTTGTTTGCTGCAATTCAACTAATTCTTTATGTGTGCGAGACGGTACCTCATGGTTTATGCTAACCTTCAACTTGTGTAGTGCCCTGGTTGGCATTTTCATCAACACCAGTTGTATTTGTCTTAAGTCCTTCAGGGGTGTATACCCCAAAATATCATCCATGCGCAACATACTGGGTGTGATGTGGAATGTGTCATTCAGGTGAGGTAATGGATGGACAGGATCTTGTTCTTCTACTTCCACTCTTTCCCCCGCCTGTAGTGCATATGGTTCTATTCCTCTGCTGCTTGCTGTCTTCCCTTCCTTGATTTTCTTGAGGAGCTGCCATATCTCTGCTAGTTCCTCTTGAATCCCATCCTTGTGGTACGCAACATAGTCAAAATCCTCGGATAGGAAATCCTGGACCATTTGGGCTATCATTTCTCCATCCTCATCCATGATCGTATACTCTGGTGGTGTTCCTTGTGCCTTTGATTTCTTGTGCATGCCTCCTATCTGCATGGCTGGCCTCTTCTTTTCCCCTGGTTCTTGTGGGTTGGGACTTGCAGTGGTCTCCTGTGCGTGATCGACCTATTGTTGCTACTCCTTGGATGATTGCGTCTTATCCTTATTCCTATTTTGGGTCCTTGTCTTTTTTGGCCATTTGTCTGTCAGTGTTGTTTTACCCTGGCCCGTTCTTCATCTCTTGGGAACTTGAATTTCCTTTGTTTGGGTTTCTCCTTGCCCTGCCTCTTCTTCTGCTATTCTTCCTGGCAATTCTTGGGTAAGGACGGGAGACTTCCATTCATCTTCCCATTCATTGATGACCATTTCGATGTCACTCTCTGTGATACAATAACGCATCTGTAGCCACTGCTTATCAAGATCCTTCCTCACCTGTATCCAAATTGTATGTCATGTGGCCTGGAAGTTGGCAATGTATTTATAATGCATGATGACCTCTAGTGTTACTCTCCACCTTTTGGAGATGGCTTCTTGTATGTTACGTAGGTATCCTTCAAAGATGGACATGCTCATCGGTTTTTTCCTTGCATCTGGCCTGGCTCTGAGGAAAAAATATCTTGCTCCCTGATTCGGTTTGGGTCTAGTACCAAAACATATGTACCTTGGCTCTCTCCACCCCATGAAGGCTATTAATGTGATCAGCCATGAATAATGAAACTCTGTTCCTAGATCCTGCGCATCCTTGGAGTCATCCAGGAATAAGTTCAAGAGATATGGTGCCCAGCTCATTGTGGTGCCATATGTGCATTGAGCTACAACTGCAACAACTCCAGCTGGGACTTCCTCCCTGTGGCATTTGTTTAGTAGCTTGCAGGCTAAGATTTTCGTGCCTAATTGTGTTGCGGCATCATTAATCCTTTTGATAATGATCCCTCTTTTCCCCCTATTGGTGCCATGCATTTTATTCATCTCTTCTAATAGTGCCTTCTCCCTAGATTTTTCATCCAGAAGCTGTGCAAGATCCATGCCCCGAGATGGAAATCCTATTATGCTCGCAATAATCTCTACTTCTATCGAGATGAGGTTTCCAACCAGATCTCCCCACCATGTGTGACTGCTAACAACTGTTTGACGCACACGGTTGCGTATTGACCTCTGCCAAAATGTGGTAGGTCTACCAGTCCTAAAATGCCTGTCTTATCCAACCTGGTTTCCCATTGGAGTGGCTAATTAATCGGTTCCCCAAATGGATTTATGCCCACAATCTCCATGTAGACTCTCTTTGCAAGTTCCAGAAACTTGTCTTCGTCTGCTACATCGTGGTCTGAGTATTTGAGCTTCCCTATATGACCCAATAGGTCAGGTCCTACTTGTACCCCATTTGGCATATGCGGTAGAATGATTTCTATGACAATTTTCTTGCGTGGTGACTTGGGTATCCGTATCTTGTCTTTGTTCGACTGTGGTGGTTGGCTCAAAGTTCCAACGACTTCCAGTTATTCCTCAATATACCATTCCAGCTGACCTGTTACATCTTTGATCGTTCCTTCTTGTGGGTGGTATGATATGGTCGTTTGAGACTCGTCTGGCTTGATTGATGTATCCAGATTTGACTTTGTTCCATTGGCTTTTGGAGTTGGTTCGATGCTCTCTGGTTGCACCTCCTTCAGGGTTTCTGTGTCCTGGTTCGGTTTCTCTTGTACCTCTGTCGATATGTTTATATTCATGCTCTCTGGTGATGGATGTTGAGTTTCTTCAAGTATGGGTGTAGGGTTCACCGGTGCTGTGTCCAGAGATGGGATTTCATCGATGTTGATGATCTCTGGCGGTTGTTTTTCACCTTCTTCCATCTGTCCTCGTGACCTGGTTTTAACTCTGGTTGGTCTGGCGCTCTGGCTTGCTTTTGTTTTCTTGGGTGGTACCATGGAGTGGAATATCGAACGTTTTCTGGGTTTTAGTGGTCTCTGTGAACTCGCTCTATGCTTTTTGACCTCTATGGCTCTCTATCTTCTCTTTTTTTGCGAATAGACTGTTTTCTCCTACATCCGTGTGTTGTATGGGTTTCCCATGAAGCTTGTCGATGATGCTTCCTTCATTATGGGTTTAATGCACCTTAATTGCGGGTTCAATGCATATTAATTGTGGGTTCAATGCACCTCCAACGATTTTGTACTTTCCATTACTCTGCCATGTCATCTCCAGTTGGTGCGATTAATGTGGCATCCCATCAGTCCTTGCCGTCCTTTAATTTCGGCTAGTGCTGTCATGTCGTCCTTCTTTTTCCGAATTTCCTTTTCCTGCTTGTTTCCATTTTGATGTGACCATTTTCCTTCTCCTTGCCAAGTTTTTGCATTCCTAAGTGTGCGTGTCCTCTCTTTATCCTACGCACTGCACCTCTTTTGGTGTGCTAATTTCCATTTTTTTTTCTTACTGTGCGGTGGGTGGTCGACTATCCTTGTAAAACTTCAATCGACTCTCATTAATTATCCCTCTAAGTTCTATGATTGATAAGTCTCTCATCTATACAACTCCTGCATCTATGATAGATTTTACCTTGTATGGTCCTAGCCAATTCATTCTTAGCTTTCCTAGGTGCTGAAACGATTTGCTGTCGTACATCAATATGATATCTCATTCCTTGAAAGTTTTCTTCTTTATGTGTCTATCGTGCCAGGATTTGTCTCTTTCTCTCTGAACTTGTTGGTGGAATCCTGCTAGAATCTTCTCTTCCTCCATGGTCATTAACTGATCCAGTCTCTCCTGTATTGCACCTCGTTCTATCATTTGTGTAATTGCTACTACGCTCAAGCTTGGTACTAGAAATTCTAATGGCACCATAGATTCTTGGCCATAGACCAATTTAAATGGTGTGTGCCCTGTCAATGTTTTGCACGTATTCATGTAGGCCCATAATACTGTTGGTACTTTGAGGTCCCAATCGTCTCTGTTGATGTTACAAATATTTTTCAGTGCATTCTCCATGATTATTTTGAATGCTTCCACTGTGGCATTTTCCTGTGGGTGATATGGTGTGCTCTTCTGATGATGGAGTTCAAACTCTTCAGTCATAGCGTGAATGGTGTTGTTTATGAAGTGTGTTCCTTGGTTTCTCATCAAAACCCTTGGGCACCCAAATATATTGATCACTTTCTCAAATAAGAAGTGTGTTGTTGTTTCTGCTCTGTAATCCTTCACTGGTGCGGCTTCCACCCATCTTGTTATGTATTCCGTCACGGTGATAATGTACCTTTCTCTTGTTATTTTTGTTGGTGGGTTGATTGGTCCCACAAAGTCTATTGCCCATTTATCGAATGCCTGGAGTGTTACCTGTGGTCGTAATGGAATCTCGTCCCTTCTGTTGGGTTTGCCTACCCTTTGACAGACATCACACTTTTGATAGTACTCCTTTGAGTCTCTATGAATCGTAGGCCACCATAGTCCTACGCCCAACACCTTCTGTGCAATAGCTTTGCCTGCATAATTCCCTCCTGCAAGTGGGATTATACTAACACTATTGGTCTTTTGTGTTTTAACACATATCTTCGCAATATGCTATTTGTGCCCATTTTGTATAGCTGTCCTACAATTAGTTGATAGTCGGTAGCGTAGACTACCAAGTTTTTCTTCTGTGCTGTGTTATACTCTTGCAACTCAGTACTCTTGCAACTCAGTCCTTGTGCTCAAGTACTGAATGATATCTATGAAGTATTCATCAGTGATCTGGACTGAAAATAACTATGCATCTGGAAAGTTGTCTTCTAAATTCGTAGGTTCTTCTCCATTTGTGACCCTTGATAGGTGGTCAGGTCCCGCATTCTGTTTTCCTGATTTGATGATTACTTCAAAGTAAAATTCTTGAAATAGGAGTAACCATCGACATATTCCCCTCCCCAACACTGGCTTGTTGACTAGATATTTCAGGGATGAGTGATTTGTGAACATCTTAAAGTGTTTCCCCAATACGTAATGTCTGAACTTTTGTAGTGCATAGACCATAGCTAGGCCTTCTCTTTCTTCCGTGTTATAGTTCTTTTCTGAGTCTGATAGCTTCTTGATCACAAATGATATCAAGTGATCCAAGATAGCTCCTGGCTATGCCAAGATAGCTCCAAGTGATATGGTTGATGCATCTACATGGACGTGGAATGTCTTCTCCCAATATGGAAAGACTAATATTGGTGCGGTGACCATCTTTTCCTTTAGGTTATCCAGACCATGTTGACACTCGTTGTTCCATTGAAAATTTGTATCCTTTCTTAGTGACTTTTCCATAGGTGCAGTTATCTATGCATAACCTTTAATGAACTTTCTATAGTATCCTTTGTGTCCCAATATCGCTCTTAGCTGACAGAGTGTTTTTGGTGGTGGTAAGTTAATGATGACTGCAATCTTTGCAGGATCTACAAGTAAACCTTGTTTGCATACTATATGGCCTAATAGTATCCCAAACGATGTTCCAAATATGCATTTCTTTATGTTTAGTGATATTTGACACTGTCTGCATCTTTCCAACATTAGCCGTAAGACTTCTACATGGTCTTTCAACAAACTGTAGACTGTCCAATCATCCAGGTATACTTCAAGAAATTGGTGGATGAATTCCTTAAACACAACGATGACTACTCTGGAAAATATTGTTGGTGCATTCTTCAGTCCAAAAGGCATGATTGTGTACTGATATGATCCCCATTCTGTCACGAACGTGGTATTGTATCTATCTTCTTGTGCTATCTTAATATGATAGTAGCCTGATAATCCATCAGTAAATGAGTAAGCTTCATGTCCTCCTACGTTTTCTAATACTTTGTCCATGAAAGGTGTAGGGAATGGTTCATGTAGCCATGCATATTTCAAATTCCTCAACTCGATGCATATCCTGATCCCTTCTTGTTTATTGTCCTGTACTACCATCGGGCTTATCCATTCTGATTCTTTGACTAGTTCTATGATTCCGGCTTCGAGCATCCTGTCGATCTCAACTTTGAATTTCTTCTTGTATATTGGGTTTAGTCTATATGGTCACTGTCTGATCAATCTTTCTTAAGGTATGAGTGGTATCTTCATTTCCCCTAGCTCTCCAACTATACCTTTCATCTCTGTAAATTTCATGGGAAACAAGTCACTATACTCGCACAATAATTCTGTTATGCTTTCCACTGTTTGTTGATCCCAGTAATCTCCAATGATGGCCATTTTGGGATTCTCGACTGTCCCAATGTTGACTTTCTTTACTTTTATGGCATGGAAATGACTTCTGATTCTATGGGTGGACCTTCCACATGTCTTTCTCCTTCTGCTTCTTCAATCTAAATATCGTGCAGATCATCTTCATCCGGTGCTTCCTCTTGTACATGGTAACATGACAATAGTTCCCTGAATGTCTGTTTGTTCTGCTATTGTTTATCTGTGATAAGTTCTATTTCTAGTGCTTGGATAAACATCACTTCTCTTATCTTTTTAATAGTGTCATCTAAGTTGAGGTTCTCATGCTTGAATGAGAAAGTGACTGTAAAATTCTGTTGCAATGTCATCTAGGTCGTAGTTCCTTTGTGCAATTTCTGGCATGTATACCAATTCGCTGGTATTCCCTCTAGAGTGTGTATAAAATGATGAGGCCATTCCTTTGGGGGTGTCATTTTCCATAACGTTCTACACTCCTTGAAGTTTTCCGTTGGTGCCCTTTGTCCATCATACTTCTGCTGTTTGTTGTTTTTCTGTCTTGCGTCGAACCTTATGTGCAGTAACTGCTTACATTGGTCCAATATGTGATGGTCTCTTTGTGTGCGCCCCACCATCTTGCAGGTGTGGTCTTGAGTACTAGATCAAGGGATAACAATCTCTATTTCTCTAAGACTTTGTCTTCATATTGTGTTAAGAATGTTTCCAAATCATTTACTCCATGGAAACTGGGTGGTTCTCTGATTTCTTTACCTACCCATCTTATGGCGCAGTCTATTCTTGCACATCTCCTTTTGGATACTTCGTGTAAACTTTTTTTCCAGTTCTCTAAACTGGTATCTGAATCTGTTGCACATGAAGTGATTCTCCTCCAACTGAGTATCCAGTCTACAATTGGGTTTACATAATCCTCATCGCATGCAGTTGTTCTGTACAACTGGTTGATTTCTTCTAAGTCTAGGAAAGTAGGTTCTACAAACCTCTCCCCTTCCGATGGATCTAATGGCACGATGACCCTATATTTTCCTGACTCAAAGGTCATATTCCTATTCTTCAAATTGATTATGGACTGGTTGTCAAAAGCCCAATCCAGACCAAGCAACGCTGGGTAAGGTGTTGTGTCGTCCACTATTTCAATGACTTCAAAGTCTACTTTAGTGCGCACTCCATCTAGATCTACTGTCACTCCTTTCAGTCTACCGATTGGTAGGACTCTATGTTGGTTTGCCAGTTTCAATTGAACCGGTGAATAGCCTAATGTGGGCTCGCCCATGCATTGCCATGTCTTCTTTGGTAGTACATTGACTTTGGATCCTAGATCCAGTATGATGTCTCCCATATTGAAATATCCATTGTTGGCATTCAGTCTAAATTCCCTACTTGTTCTTCTTCTTGTGTGTAGGTGATCGACTATCTTTGGTTCTATTTTTCCTTCCATATCGATGCTACATTTTTCTATTATGTTTTGCAATATTTTCACAGATGATGGATCACTTAATACCTTTACACATGATTGTAAAAATCCTTTGATTGTACTTACTTGTCCCATGGGTTGCATTTCGTTGGTATGATCCAATAACGAAGGCATTTATTTTTTGGGTGCTTCCTTACTTTGTTGCACATTTGAAGTCATCGCAATATCTTCCTTCTGGAATTCTTGTCGGGCTTGCATAAATATCTTCTTTTCCTTCCGCGCATCGAACTGCGTCCTTGGTTCGACGTTCTTTTTCACCCATTGATTCTGTGCCGTCTCTTGTCAAACAGTGTCATCCCTTGTTTTATCTCCTCCATGAGTAACTATATTAATGTTCCATCCTTCATCCCTTGCTTCGACAGAAATCCACTGAACATTCTGGTTTTTCTAGTTCCTCTTTTCCTGGATCTTTATTAGTAGTGTCAGACATGCTTATGTATCATCGTATGATGTGCGACAATACATACAAGTGGCTGGTGGAAGTGGACATTCCCTTGCATAATGTCCCGGTTGTTAACAATTGTGACACACGACTGGTCCTCTACCTTGTCTGAAACCTCCTCTGGCTCATCCTCCACCTCTGTAGCATGCTCTATCTCCTCGCGACGCATTATACTGAGGCGTCTGATTGTACTATGTGGTATTGTACTGAGGTTGTGTCATGTTGTACTATAGATGTGCATTGTTGTATGGTTGTTTTACAATATTATATTGCTGTTGTGGAGTGTTGTATGGAGCTAGAACTGGATTAAACTGTGGTGCAGCTTGCCCTGTCATCATTTCTTCCTACACTGTATATGCGTATGATGTCCTTTCTTGCATCAACTCCATAGTTCTACAATATTTGTCATCATGGCCCACTGACTTGCAAAAGGTTTAATATGAGTTATTTGGGGCGGTCTAGTATTTCTGCATCATCAGGAAGTGATAGGGGTCATGACCTAGTTTCTTACAGACTTCACACCATGGTCCACCTGTGGGTAATGGGTTTGGCATTTCTGCTGCCATATACTACGTGAATGTTGGACATTCATTCTTATGGTGGCCTTCTGTCCTGCATGTGGTACACCAAACAACTTCCCGTTTGTCTTTTCTTTTATTCTGGTTTAGTTGAAACATTAAATTCTTCAAGTCCTCCTTCAACTCTTCACTAGCTGGGTCCGTTTGCTGGTACTAGTTTTCTTCCAGTTGCAAGGCTGCCTGCAGGGCCTCTGCCTGCATTTGGAAATTTTGTTGTCGCAATGGATATTTTAAATGTGGGAGTAGTGAATTAACAAATAAGAGCCGATGCTGCATGTCGGTCATGAGATATTTTAACTTTCCCTTCAGTCACTTGAATCTCTGGTCAATCTCCCATACAGATTCTCTTTGTTTTTGTCGGATTTCTATCATCTCATTCATGTATTGATCATCTGAGCTCAACTTCTAGAACTCATTTATCAATAGGTTATTAATGTATGTCAGTGTCCTTGTCGTCCTGGGTGCACTTTTTGCGTCTAAACTCATGTACCAGTCTCTTAGCGTAATCAATAACTGCGCAAGTTTGGTATCTTCATCAGTGACATGTTTTTCTTCCCAGATCTTTATGCAAATGAACAAGTGTTTCTCAAGGTCTTCTGCTTCTTCTCCTCAAAATTATGGTAACCTGATGGTGGGATTGTGTCCTGCCATTCAGAATGCTGAACTACTACCTCCGCGTGGTGTAGATACTTGACTAGTGTTGCCTGAACTGGATCCTCCAGTTATTGTTCCTTGTGTAGATGTACTTCCTACTGTTTGACTAATTCTAAACTTAGGTTGTCTAAACGACGGTATTCACTTTGGTGTATTAGTCGCACATGGGTTTATGGGTTCCACACTAACATTAATATGTATAGGATTTCTACCTTCTCTTCCCATTCTTGGACCTCTTGTCTTCCTCTCATATGTTGCACACAGGATTTCCTCAATCTTCTCCACAGCTTGAAGATCTTCTACCTCTTCCTCATCACTTGCCAAGCCTCCCCTCGCGGCTATGACTCTCTTCTTGGTATTCACCTTGTATTGGTAGGGTACTCTGCTACACATATTTCTAGTTGTTACCTTGATCTTCTTGATCTGGTCGTCATCCATCATGATCAGGTCTAAGGATTCTTCCTTATTTCCCTTACCCTTTCCTCCTTCCATTTATCCTTTTTATGTCAGTGCTTCCCCCCTTCCCCCATGCACGTAAGGAAGTTTCGCTGACTAAATCCATCGTCAGTACTCCTTTGTTATACAACAATATCTTAATAGAAGTATACAATGATCAAATGTACCTTCCTCGGGGTCCAAGTAGAAACTCTTGCTCCGCTGCATTGTACGAATTCGCTGTGTCGACAACAAATTCTATTATAAAACCTTCCACAATACTTTCAAGCTAAAAATCTACTACGCGGGTGGACTTGTTGTTCACTTGTTGTAACTGTTCAGTCTGTACTGGGGTCCACTCTATCTGTCAAATTTAGTTCATTGTGTGGTTGTATTTCAACCTTAGTATCCACTCCTGCAATAGATTTGGAAAATCACAGAAAAAGACTTCATGTAAATAAGTAAACAAATATTTCTCAAGATATTTGTGAGGTGTTAGTCTAGGGTTTCTATTGTTTTTCTATGCAAACTCTATCTCTTTAGTTCTTAGCCAAGTTTCGATCTTTGCTTTTGTGGGATTCCACGGTCTCAAAATTCCCTTCTAATGGCTCATTGCTCTCTACCCTAACCTTTTCTTGATCTGACTCTGACAGATCTTTGACTTATCTTCTCTATTCAATCCTCTCCTGTTCCTACTAACGACACCAAATTTGTTGGTTGCTACTATTCTATGCTGTCTAAGTTTATTGACCTCGGGTTCATGTCTATTCAGGTTTCCAAAAAAGCCTCTAAAACTATCGGCCCTCCTGGTAAACTAGAAGGCAACACAAAACACAAAATGCGTTGTGTAGTCTCACCCGAGATAGCTTTACTGGGTGGCTGTAAGACTTAGGTGTTTACAACCTAGGATTGAGTGTTAGATAAGCGAGCTGTATATTGATCTGTTTATTATAACTTGTAAACATAGTACACTATTATTGATGAGTAAGAAGGAAATATAACAACTCATTCATTCAACATAATAATAAATGCTTCACACAATAAAGATATAAAAGCATTCATCACATAACATAGATATTACTATGGTTCACCCCCTCCTGGGTTACGTCCACAAAGATTTGTCTCTCAACTCTTTTATTATATTATTTTTGTGTCTACAACGTCGCGTTCTTACAACTCTTCTCAGTCAGGTAAGATCTATATGAGGTGGACTAAAACGCACCAGGCTTGCCAGCCTGCGATCTAACCCTCAAGATCTACCCTCCTTCGTTATCTCTAGCTCAAAAACTTATACAAAATTGGATATACAACAAACCATTACATATCGCATCAACTCATGCATAACTACAATAGCCACAACAATCAGAACCCCCTATGATACCTAAGTATCGCTATTTATATATTCCTGACTCTTCAGCCATTAAAATACATTACCAAAACCCTAAACCTACAGTCGTTAGTTATTCCCTCACATGCACGCGTTCTATTCTTTCTTCCAGCTGTCGCTTTGTTTGTGCACGTTTTCTTTCCCAAAAATGCTTTACTTTTTCACCTTGGCCTTTGGCCTGCCTCCAACAGAGATGATGTCTCGAGGCCCTCAGGTTGCAGATATGGAGTGTCAAGAGACTACATGACCAACAATACCCTTTGCACAGGTGGAAAACCCACTCACCACCATAGATGGTCGCATGTTTACAGATGGAATCCACCACAATAGTTGGCTTCTAAAGGGCAGTGGGCCTTGCTCCATGAGGTACAAGTCAATATTATGGGTAGCATCATTTCAATACCTAAGCCATTTGAGTATGTTGTATCTTAGATTGATCTATATTTCATGATATGTGCTTGGACATTATGCCTTTTTCCCTGCTTCACCTTGGTTGTTGACATTGTGCCCTAGTAAGTGGTCTTCTTTTTGAATGGGTTTGTGTTATCCGTAATTTTGGTCGTCATGATGATATAATGATGATGGAGAAATCAGGCTCTTCACTATAACACTTTCCTGAGAAAAGTTACTTTTGTCTGCTTCCAGAAATCATATTTTTAAGGGAGGTTTGCAGGCTACCTATATATTTGCCTGCGAGAATGCATGATTCTCACAGGCTGCATTAAGCTAGGGTGCGACGGGTTCGCATTGTACCTAACTACCAGGGTGCGAACATCTTCTAAAGGAAGGAAAAAGATAAAATTATTGAATCTTCTAGAAGGGGATCTTCTAGAAGGGTGAATTGGCATTCGAATGGTTATCTAAGTACTGGTTTTCCTGATATCTTGGGATCATTCCTATCCAAGTAACTAATCTATTTTCTCCTATATATTGAGGACGATGCTCATGGAAAAGGTTAGAAGCAAACTAGCGAGAGATTGATTGGAGAATTAGTGGAAGATTGTATGAAGGATTGATGCTACAATAGCTAGAGGAACCAACAAGGTTATCAAAAGTGGTTGATTTTCTTCATGCATGAGCAAGTGTGTGTGTTAGAGCTAGGAGCCATCGAAAGGAGATTTACAACATCAAGGCTCATGTTGTAAGTTTCACTTTCAATCAATATAATACAACAATATGTCCCTTTCCCATAAAGCTAATGTCACTTTATTGTACAACTCCTTGATCATATGCATAGATTAATTATTGAATATATTGAATTGTCTTCACTTTGATTGGTTTGTTTTGTTGTGGTCTGGACGATACAAGAGCATTGGAGCGAAGCTTGGAACAACAAAGACCCAAGGAAGCGATCATAAGGTACTTACATGATTCTTGCCTCCTAGTTCATTCAACAGTTAAAATCTAGGGAAAGTGTATTATTTTGTCATGTTTTGTTCTAGATCCAGGTGGATCTAGGGAGATCGGTTTGTGTCCGCACTTACGGATTAATCCTGAAACGGTTTTCTACTGGTAAATCCCTTAATGAACCATCGTACCATTCTCGACCATATTTACCAATTTCCATCATTATTCCTCTCCATTTCCCTATCTCTTTGGATTTTAGGGTGTATTAACCCAAGAAGGGGTTGTCCCTCATTCTATAGGAAGAAGGGGCTAAAGGCCCAGAGGGGTTGGTGTTGGATAAAATATAGAAGCCTTATATAAACCTTCGAGATGCTTTGCCTAGGGATCACCCAATAAAGTAATAAAACACCTGTCTTTGAATAAAGATGATCCACAGTATAATAATAAAATGTTGATAAGGTTAGTTGAAGGATAGGAGGTTTCATCAAAGGACAACCTATCATGTCCATGGAAATCTAGTGGTATGATATTGTCATTATCTGGTCACCAAACCAGGGTAGTGACTCTCAATTGCATGGATGAGAGAAAGGGGGTCTCATCATGAGCCAACCTTCTCATTTCCATTAGGTATTTGTGGTTGACATTGCCAACATTTGGTTACCACACCAGGGTAGTGACCTTCAATCTCTCCTTATGCTATTATGAAAGAAAAATTAAAGAAATAAAGAGAAAAGGAAAATGATGGGCTTGGAAAAAGTGCATTGCGGATGAAGGTACCAAACACCCTCTATAAAGGTACCCATGAATGAGAAATTACGACCCCATCCACCTCATACACTTTACATGGCTTATAGAGGGAACTCTTAGAGGCTCTCTATTGTGGGGTATTCTACCCTACGGACTAACAAGCTAGGGTTTTGAGCTTGTACGCAGATCATGACCCTGAAGACTTAACTTTTAACCTTCTACCCAAGATCTCAACCCCTTTTTCATGCAAACATGGGAAGAATCGACTCACCTTTTTAACGATGATTGAAGTAGATCCTCCGTTGAGACTTCTATTTCCTTGCTGCTGCTACCCCTTCCACAAAGCTTCCTGCAATCAAGGTAAGACTACACATGCATGCTACTAATCTACTAGAGGGTTAGAAATAACACATAAATCAAATAACATAGATGAGATTCATGAACTTGGGACGGGAAAAGCATTTTTTTCATTAGTCTAAAAAATGAATCACTTACAATGAGTTCTGAGACTGGCCACCGTTCCTCGATCCTGATCCTGGGCTCCTCCTCTTCTTTTGTCCTCCAACTGCTGCAGCATG
>JZKD02S0778795.1:915161-941475 GCA_000966675.3 Picea glauca | reverse complement strand
ATGGGAACCGTGGATGCCCCCAAGGCTGGGTCAGGTCGAGAGAAGGACAGCTGATCAATAGTCACTATCCGACCTTCATGTGGAAACAATAGGACTCGGAAGATTGTAGCAACCACCGCTTGCATTGCATAAGTCCAACTACGACCCAACAAGAGATTGTAATCGATGGGGGCATCGACTACCTCTACCTCGACGCACACAGTTTTTCCCCCTAACTGCACAGGGAAAGAAGGGATGATGCCATGCGGTCGAAAAGAACGACCATCGAACGCAGTGAGAAGAGTAGGGGACGGAGACAACTCAGGTTGACCAATGGCCTTCCAACAGGCTAACGACATAACGCATGTTGAGGTGCCCTCGTCTACCATTGTGCGGAAGATGTTTCGTGTAAAGGTTTTCGTGGGGTGAGCCACTACTATCTGAAACGCGACATGGTAAGGCAAATAAGGTTTCAAGTCAGTCGTATCTAACATGATCGTTCCCGGGTTATAAGTCTCCGTAGAGCCCAAAGCAGTCAACAAGGCTTTTCTCTGAGCAGGGCAACTTTGGAGGACTTCCAAAGCAGACATCGCACAAGGGGTTTGTGACAAATCTTCCACCACAGAGTAGTTCTGGGCGGCCCTTGCGTTTGGATTATGAGAAGTGTGTTTAAACGCACCTTTTGGGATGCGAGTCATTGTTTCACCCAACGTCTTCTCGATTTGTAGAGGAAGAGATGGGATCTCGGCTTCTTTGCCCTTATCAGAGGCACTTGGCTTGCTATAATCGTGAGCTCGAGTCGCTATGAAAGTGTCACTTTTCATCATATATACGTTCGCGGAAGATGAAGCGTTTGGGGGAGGGCAGTTTTCGTGGCTTCCCCCCTCCGTACTTGTAGAGGCTTGAGTTAAATTCTGCTTGTGCTGAAAGGGATTAGTCAATACAGCCTGCTGTTGCTACGTGACAAACTTCTGGGCCTCTGCAAGTCGAGGGCATAAATGGGTTGGGTGGTCTTCCGCACAAAGATTGCACGGATNTTGAATAGTACCCCTACCCCTCCTTTTATAGGCTAGAAGGAGCTAGGGTTTTAGGCTAACTCTCGGCCATGCATGGCGGAGAGTTCCAGTTAACTGACAAAAAGCCTCGTGTCCCGGCGGAAACTTTCCTGATTTCTTGCTTTGTTAGGTATCCGTGGGCTGTAGTGGGTTAGCCCGCGGATACCCGCATGCAGTAGAAGGTCAGCAAGCGGTCACCCGCGCCCAGTGAAAGGTTAGGGCGCGGGTCCCTTGATTTAAGTGGTTTTTTGAGGATTTGTTCAACATGGCTTTGGCTAGGAAGAGGCATGAGTTGGCCTGATGCCAGGTAAACCTGTGTGGTGCATTTTTGGGTTATAACACTCTCTTTGACCTAGGGAAAGATCTACCCAATAGGACACCTCGTCAACCCTCCGATACTTAAGCTTGAAAAGTCGCATAGTGACTTTGAGATGTTAATTGTTTGATATAGTAATCTTTGATGCACATGCTTAGATGGATTATTTATTGATTGGATCCACTTATGGTGATGTTATGACTTGAGATCCTTGGAGGGTGTGTTCATTTGTCTTTGCAGGACCTAGTTGGTGGACAGTTTTGGGAGAACAAGCCTAGATTGGGATTCCATGGGGATACAAGCCCATAGGTTGGATGCTAGGGGCCCACATGCTAGATGAGAGAGATATGACTTGGACGACATTGATGATGACTTGGACGACCTAGCCCACCCATTGCTTGCGAAACGATTTTCCCAAGAGGGGAAAAATGTCCCATTTTTTAGCATGACTTCATGATATTGGGGGCTACGACTTGGTGGTGAGGTGCTACTCATATGCACTTGAATGTTTTGAGGAAAAATAGGGTATTCACCATGATTAGATCACTTTGATTCTTGACACATGGCCTTGGGAGGCCCTTCCATGCTTCTCCAACACCAATGACCTCCTCAAAGTGGCAAAACATCCCCTAAAGGGGTGACATCATCCTAGATTAGGGTTTAATTTGTGCAAAAGATGAAATTTTAAGAGAATTGTTTAATATTATTGTTAAGGGGGCAATATTAGGGTTGTTGACCCCTAATCTTGTTTTTTACTACTTGTTTTGTGGACAAGCTATGTTAGCTAATTTTTGTATAAATAGAGATCATAAGATCTCAGTAGGAATCACAACTCTCCCTCTTGTGAGAGGTTTGGTCTGAAAATTTCATCCCCCTTATCTGTTTTATCTCTTGTGTGCTTGTTTATGCCTATGTTTATGAATTGTTGATGGAGGAAACCTAGCACTATCTTTGGATGGTGCTCTCTGGCTCTTGTGGTGAATTGTCTTAGCATTTATCTTGATCTTGGTATGGATTTTACTCTCTTGCTATCATTTTATTCAAGTCAAGTATTGTTATGCTAGGAGATAGGTATGAAGTATAAGGTCATACACCCCCACCATAGTATTCACTATTTTTTCCTTCATCTCATTTATTTACAAGGGTTTGCTAAGAGAAGTATAAGGGCATACACCCTCTTAGATTAAACCCTAGCTTAGATAAAATTGCCTTGGGGAGTATAATGGCTGACACCCCCAAGGAGGTAGCTTCTCTAACCTCATTGTGACTCCATTAAGCCAATAGTAAAGGAACTAGTCATTGATTTGTTGCATTGGAGAAATAAAACATTGCATTGGGAAACATGATTTTTGGTCATTTTTACTTCTTGCAAAGTGGATTGTTTTCCTTGTGCCTTGGGAACCTCATAGCCACTAGGGTGTCCCAATCTACGGGGTACTTATTTATTTTGTTACAAATTTTCATCTTCAGCCATTAGGGCTGCAGAAACCCAACTTACTTGATTTAATAACTCTCTTATCAACCATTGGTTTTTGCTCAAAGTTTGCACACTTACTCTCCTTGTCCTAGCGTACTTTTTGGAAAATTTTGATGAGATTTAAGTGGATGATTTTCTTGATGTAATACATTAAATGTTACAGCCATAAGGATGATATAATTTTCTGCAGACAAGTGCTTACAACAACCTTATACTTAATGCTAGGAGTACTAGTTTTTCACCTCGAGTTTAGCTAGTCATTTGCTGGTTTTTTTCTTGGATTTTCTACTTGATATCTAGAAATTATTGAGTAGATTATAGTATCATTTATTTGCTGATATATATGGTTCCCTACTGCTGCAAATTATGGACATCAAGCTTAAATCGATGATCCAACTAACATATATTGTTGCGAAGTATCTTTTCTTGTTTCCTGGGAAGGTACAATCATCCGAAGAAGCAATATACTTGTGGGGTAGAAATTACTTAACTTGTAAGGCATATCTCCCTACCTTACTTTCCATTTATAATTGAAATCTAGGGGCTTCCTTTACACTCCCCTCCATCTCTGTCTCAACCCCCCTAGGGTCACCGAGATTGCCTCCCTAAAATGACCTAGTCACCCTTGAAGTGTGGTACCTACATCGAGGTGACATTGGGTGTTGGATTCCTAAGTTGTAGCATTTGTTTTGTGGTTGGGTCAGACTTTTCCCAAACTAGAACTTGCGCTATAACATTTTGGCGCTGCTACCGGGGAAGATTTTAAATCTTCTTCGTATCCTAATGAAACTTTGGAAAGATATCCCAAAGCCTTTCCCTTATCTTTCCTGGAGACTCCACCCAAGTGACATTCCATTTACACCCTTCTTGATGAGCTCATTTTGAATCTCATCTGGAAACTCCACCTTGCCAGACCATCCCTTGATGAACATTAGTCTCATCCGGGGACTCCATTGAGGCTGTACCCTAAGTGATGGAACCGTGGCCTCACGAGACTTACCATGGGTATTCCATAATGTGTATCCTTCTCTTGATGTTCATAATGTCCCTGGTTATCCAAATAATTGTCCAAAATAATGGAGAGAAAATTGCCACAAATTTGACGGTGATCTAGCTCTAGCAGTCACCCATGTCCCCAATTATACAAAGTATGTTTCAAGCCTAGATGTGCTACATGAGGATGTGCTAATGAAAATTTTTGTATCTTCATTGGAATCAAGTAAAAAGGATTGGCTTGCACACTTATGTGATCTGAAGAGTATCCCTTCTTCTACAAAATTCATTGAAGAATTTCTCAGGCATTATCGACCAGCTACTCAAAGTTTGGAAGATGATTTTGAAGATCTAAAGAACATTATTTGCAGAGAAGGATTTCCGATCAATGATAAGATAATATATGAATAAGTGATAGAAGAACATACTCATGAAAACAATCTTGAAGAAGATCCTGATGAATAAAATCTAGACGAGATATTTGATGAAGAAGAAGTGCTCATATCTACCCTTCCATTTGTTGAAGACATCCAAGCCTTTGTTCCTCCCACACATCAAGAAGAGAACATGATAAGTGATAATCCTTTTGAATATCTTGATTACGCCTTATTCTATGAATTTGGAAGTGAAGAGTTGTTAGAGGAACGATTGGATGCAACAAATCTTTTTGAAAAAAGGCATATGAAGCACTTTCCATTAAGAATCAAGCCTTGTGTGACGAAGAGGCATTTTAGGAGCATGACCATGAAGAGGAAAAAAATATTAATGAAGCGCAACATGTTGAGGCATAATTTTATTTTCTCCCACTTGATGAGGATGAGGCCATTCAAACTTGTCGTCCTCCTGCACACGAAGATGAAGAAACAATTAACGTCGATGATACAAATGATCTTATGCAAGACCCCTCCAACATGGTCAATCTACACATTGATGATTTCATACGACGTAGATGGGATGTGAGTTGTTTCAATATTGATAGAGATCCCATTTATGACATCGAGGGTAGCTGTCAAGCAGAGGGGGTTGAGTTTTCATCATTAGAGGAGTGGTCCTCATACGTATATGTTTCAGATGTTTGGTGGCCTGGTGATGATATGGTTATAGATTTGTTTCGCGCCTTCGAGGATGACTTGTCACAACATACTCAGAGTGATATTCAGTCATCCTTTGGTGCATACCCTTTTGAGGATGTGTATTTATTTTATGAGGACTTCCAAACATTGTGCTCATATTTTGAGGAATACCAGGACGTGGCCACCTCAGAGCAGTCAGAGGTTCATTCTTCAAAGTGGAAGTATTTTCATCTTGGATATTTTGATGGATATTCATAGGGGAAGAGGCGTTGTTTTTCTACACTTGAGACCAGTGTTACCAACATCTTGATAATATCTCGATTTTGGTGATATTATCTTCAAAATCAGGGTCAACGATATTTTCCAATATTTTCATTCTGACAACATTGTTTTTCACTCTTACAACATTTTTCGATATTTTCCCCGATGTTGCTGATATTTTTTTTTTCAGAGCCTCGAAAATATTTTGCCGATGTTGATGTTTGCAACATTGCTTGAGACTGTTCCTTACCTCTTACCCTCTTCTATAAAGGACCATGCAATTTTCTTCCGATCTCTCATTTCCTCTCAGTTCTCGACAAACAGTGAGTCTTTATGCGTGGATGAAGATGATCCTTCATCTACATGTAGTATCCCCATTCAGAGATGGATTGATCAGTCTTGTGGCTACACTTTCAGGCAGGATGATCAGGCTGATGGTTTCTCTTTCCAACATAATTTCCTCCCTCCCACCCATCTTGATGAGTTTTATTTCATGATCGATTATATATATGTTTATACTCATGATTATTATGTGCTTAGCTTATCTTTGTTGTATTACATGGATAAGCACAAGGGGATATACTTTGATGAGATGATCAAATGGTTGCATTGGTTGTATGAATTCACCTGACATCATCTAGCGTGCAATATTCAGGGCCCCAAGGCCCCATGTAAGTAGGTAAATCATTTTGATTCTCTGCATTTGCATATTGATTGCTAATACTAGTTTAGATGCATTTCATTTTCATTCTTCCCTACTTGCATATTGATTTCATGCTTAGTCTAGACTTTTTTTCAAAATTTTATTTTTTTAGATTAGTTGGATTGGATTATGATCATATGAGAATAAGGATGAGTAGGCCATCCTGCACTTGACAGTTTGATGTTTACTTGCAGACACATGTATACTAGGAGATGTTGCGGTTCTCATGCACTCTACGACGAGCACATGTACCCAAGTAGGAGCCAAATGTTATCCCAATTTTGTGGATAACTAGGGAGATGATGTCTTGAGGCCCTTAGGTTGCAGATATGGAGTGTTGAGAGTCTACATGACCAAAATACCCTTTGCACAGATGGAAAACCCACTCACCACCACAGATGGTCACATGTTTACGGATGGCATCCACCACACCAGTTGGCTTCCGAAGGGTAGTGGGCCTTGCTCCATGAGGTACAAGTCAATATCATGGGGAGCATAATTTCAATACCTAAGCCATTTGATTATGTTGTATGTTAGATTGCTCTAGATTTCATGATATGTTCTTGGACACTATGCCTTTTTCACTGGTTCACCTTGGTGGTTGACACTGTGCCCTAGTAAGTGGTCTTCTTTGGGAATGGGTTTGCTGCTGGGAAATCCATTAATGAGCCATCGTACCATTCTCGACCATAGTTACCACTTTCCATCATTATTCCTCTCCATTTCCCTATCTCTTGGGATTTTAGGGTGTATTAACCCAAGAAGGGGTTGTCCCTCATTCTATGGGAAGAAGGGGCTAAAGGCCCAGAGGGGTTGGTGTTGGGTAAAAGATAAAATCCTTATATAAAACTTCCAGATGCTTTGCCTAGGGATCACCCAAGAAAACAATAAAACACTTATCTTTGAATAAATGGGACCCATAATATAATAATACAATTCCAACCTATCACGTCACGAGCCAACCTATCATGTCCATGGATATCTAGTGGTATGCCATTGTCATTATCTGGTCAACAAACTAGGGCAATGACTCTCAATTGCATGATGAGAGAAAGGTGGTCTCATCACGAGCCAACCTTCTCATTTCCATTAGGTATTTGTTAGTGACATTGCCACCATCTGGTTACCATGCCAGGGCAGTGACCTTCAATCTCTCCTTATGCTATTATGAAATAAAATATAAAGAAATAAAGATAAAAGGAAAATGATGGGCTTGGAAAAATTGTATTGCTGATGAAGGTACCACACGACCTCTACAAAGGCATCCATGAATGAGACATTACGACCCCTAGTATGTCATGATCCCTATTCTCATTGATTCTTGACCCCATCAACCTCATACACTTTACATGTCTTAGAGAGGGACCTCTTGGAGGCTCTCTTTGACCTACAGAAAGATCTACCCAATAGGACACCTCGTTAACCCTCCCATACTTAAGCTTGACAAGTCGCATAGTGTCTTTGAGATGTTAATTGTTTGATATAGTAGTCTTTGATGCACATGCTTAGATGGCTTATTTATTTATTGGATCTACTTATCATGATGTTATGACTTGAGATCCTTGGAGTTCATGATCATTTGTCTTTGCAGGACCTAGTTGGTGGACAGTTTTGGGAGAACAAGCCTAGATTGGGTTTCCATGGGGCTAAAAGCCCACAGGTTGGATGTCAGGGGATCACATGATAGATGCAAGAGAGATGAATTGGATGACCTTGATGATGACTTGGATGACCTAGCCCACCCATTTCTTACCAAATGATTTTCCCAAGAGGGGAACAATGTCCCATGTTTTAGCATGATGTCATGATATTGGGGGCTAGGGCTTGGTGCTGAGGTGCCACTCATTTGCACTTGAGTTTTCTGAGGAGAAGAGGGTCTTCACCATGATGATATCACCTAAATGATTGGAACATGGAATTGGGAGGCCCTTCCATGCTTCTCCAACACCAACGACCTCCTCAAAGTGGCAAAACGTCCCCTAAAGGGTTGATGTCATACTAGATTAGGGTTTAATTTGTGCTAAAGATGAAATTTTAAGTGGATTGTTTAATATTGTTGTGTTAAGGGGGAAAGATTAGGGTTGTTGACCCCTAATATTGTGTTTTAATACTTATTTTGTGGACAATATATGTTACCTATTTTTTGTATAAATAGAGATCATAAGATCTCATTAGGAATCACAACTCTTCGTCTTATGAGAGGTTTGTTTTGAAATTTTTGCCCCCCTTATCTCTTTTAGCTCTTCTTCACTTGTTTATGCCTATGTTTATGAATGGTTGATGCAGGATGTAATGTCCCCATTGGCCTAGGAATCAAAAGGAGTGGTTCCTCTAGCCTAAATTGGTTTTCGTAAGCTAAGTTGGAAAAGTTACCTAGGGAACTCGACTTTTGCCTAGGAAATGACTTTATAAAGTGAAAAAGGGAAAAGGGAGACATGGGTCGTAGGCAAATAAAGCCACTTAAAAATTATAAAGTGTGCAAGCATAAAGTGACTTTAAAAAGAAAATTAAAAAATTAAAGTGAGCGGGAAATAACTCAATGGAGAAATAAAAGAGGGGAAAAGAGGATGCACCCCTCATTCTTGCATTTTCTCATTAATAAAATAGATTTGAGAGATTTTGAGAAGATAGTCTAGGGTTTTTGGAAACCCTTGTGCTTATCTTTGGTTTCTGTTTTGAAACTATACACCCTAATCATTTTTGAGAATGGGATCACCTCAGATTTCGTCAGTGGGCTTCATTGATAAGAAGACTATCATTTCTAGAAATTGATTTGTGGAGTTGGCTAAAAAAATTTAGTGGTTGTTGAGTATCCACTGGGGGATTGATTTCTTATTCACAGGCTGAGTTTAATGTGTGGCAGTTCTATTCCTCTCCAGACTCAACGTGCCTTCATTTTTGTGGGTTTGTTATTGCTTGATGGTGGTGTTATTGATCTGGAGGTCGAGCTTATTGTAACCAGGGTGCTATCATGGTCACAAATAGACTAGACATCTCTGCCATAATAAAGGATGCGAGTTTCATTGATTAGAAGATAGAGATTGGTGTTTCTCTGAAGTTCTCTCTTGGGAATAGAGCTACCTATTAATGTTATAGCTGGAACGAAAGGGAATGCTTCTGTTGGCAGTGAGGACAAATATATTTGTTGCTCTCCTTACATCTGTTGAGACCCAAATATTCTATATATACGAGCACACCAAGTAACCAAAACTTCATCATGTTTGAAAGCAAATGTGAAGAAAATTATAAGGGGTTGAGTTTTGGGAGGTAAGGGTCTTTTCTGTAGAGATCAGTGTGAGGAATCAAACTAGCATTGGGGACCAATATCTGATGTTTGAAGAATTGTTGTACAACCCATAAAGTATACTGTTGTTGCTGATTTCTACTAGATGCAACTCGCTACAAAATTTCCATCTCAATCTACAAGTTCCAGGTTCTATTTATTACAACTTGATATATTTGTTTGCTCATATTTCAAGTTGAAACTATCATTCAAATATCCTTATGCATGTTCTGGAACCGTCTATGTATGATTTTTTTGATTATAATAAAATGAGTAGCCACTACTACTAGTGTTTTTCTTTGCAATAACACATTCAATGGTTGTCATTATTGGAAATTACTTACTAGTTGTTAAGAGGTCTCTTCATTGTAAAAGGACATAAAAATTGCACCTACAATAGCTAGTATACAAATTGTTTGATGAAATACCACAGTGACAATTCCTCCTTAAACTCAGAAAAACCACCTCAACTCTAGAGAAAATCGGAGTGGGTATATTAAAGTGGTATCAGAGCATGTTCCTCTGCAACTGTGGGCTCTAAGGTGCATTTATAATCATATTTATGAGAACAAAATATGAGCATAACATTACCTACCGAAGATGTAGGGGAAGAACCCTAGATCCCCCTAGGTGGGAAGAAGAAGAAGTGGTTAGAGAAGAAGGGTTAGGAGAGGAAAAACCATCTATCACACCTAAGGGCAAAGAAACAATGGAGGAAGAAGATGATACCGGGATCAACAGTTTGCTCAATATTCTGAATGATTTGGACAAGGGTCAAAAAGCCATGATGGACCTTATGGGGCAACTAGATAAGAATTCATTGGAGGGTCCAATGAAGAATAATCAGAATGGTGATGGGGGTTCAAACAATGGAGAGGGTAGCCACTCACGCACTATCATGCAAGGCCACCCCCACTTGTACACCAAATCCCCTAGACCCACTATGCCTCAATTTCTGGGGAATGAGGTCACATGTCCATTAATGCAGGTTGATCAGGATGAGCCCTATAGGGAATATTTAGATGAGTACATGAGGCTAGGAGATGATTTCCACTCAGAAATGTCCTTCACGGATTTCTGCAATATGAAGAGCAGAAATCATCCGAGAGGACCCATGAGGGCCATGACACAAAATTTTGAGTTGCATCGTACCATTTGGAAAGTCCTATTCCCAACTTTGATGGGGGCTCTAAATGCTCTGCTAGATCATGTGTGCATAAGCTCGACACTTAATTCCAGCTGCACCAGATGATAGATACATATTCCATTAAGTTGGCCACCTTGCACCTAGATGGTGAGGCCCATGAGTTGTGGTACCATGGGTTAGTCACCTTGGGACATGCCGTGGTTACCTCCTACCTAGACTTCACACAGAGACTCATCGAGAATTTGACAGGAAGGACCATGAGCTTCACTTTAGAGAGATGGCTCAACTCAAACAGATAGGTAGTCCAGAGGCTTATATATTTGAGTTTCAGAGGGTTGCTGTGATGGTGTCAGACATTTCAGAGGGTTGTTTGGTGATGTTGTTTGTTGAGGGGTTAATGGAGCCTCTACGAGGATGATTCAAGGTGTACAAGCCAACCTCTTTACAGGATGCAGTCAACAGAGCTCGGGACATGCAGGATGCAGTACCTAAAATCCATTTTCCGCCCAAACCCACTTTTACCCTGAAGACTAGGGAAATCATACCACCTCAGAGATATT
Source organism: Picea glauca (assembly GCA_000966675.3). Lineage (NCBI taxonomy): Eukaryota > Viridiplantae > Streptophyta > Pinopsida > Pinales > Pinaceae > Picea > Picea glauca. Next base: position 930,628 of record JZKD02S0778795.1, on the reverse strand, counting down.
GGGACAACAAGCCCAAATTGGATGAAGAGACTAGGAGAGAATTAAAGAAAAAGAATTTTTTTTTCAGTTGTGAGGATCCATGGGCACCAGGACACAGATGCACGGGGAAGGAAAGAATGGGCAAGGCCCATTACATTGAGGTGTAATCTGGCAGTGACAGTGATGACGATGAGGAGGTGGAGCAGGCATATGACTAGGGACATCCAACATCAGGAGAGGAGTCTTCAAAGGTTGGGGCTAAGGACCCAATCATGGCCTCGATGTTAGGATTTCTAAGGTATCATATGTTCAGGGTCACAAGCTAACAATATTGATCGAAGGGGGAGCACCCCATAACTTCATTGACAATAGCATGGTCAAGAGGAGAGGAATTTTGACATAGGAATTCAATGGGTTCACAGTAGTCATACCAGGAAGCCACCAGATGAGTTGCACCAAGTGGATTCTCAAGCTCACAATAACCATGGGAAACTACTCAATGACAACTGATTTCTCTGTGGTGGAAATACCAGACACCAATATAGTGTTGAGCATTCAATGGATTTACTCTATTGGGAGATACACTACTGATCATAGGACCATGGAGATGGATTTCACAAGTCCAGATCGAAAGAAAGTGGTCCTATGAGCCATGCACTAGTACCCACCGAAGATTGTGTCATCACACAACATGTAGGTAGTTATGAGGCATGGTGATATAGAGTGGGATGTAGAGTGTTTTATTTATGATAGAGAGCCACCTGACCATCTGCAACAGCTTCTAGAGGACTTATAAGTATTACTCCACGAACATCATAAAGTGTTTAGTGACATTTCTCCTGGAATTCCACCTGATAGAGTTTTTGAGCATATCATAGAGCTAGAAGAGGGGGTCCAAGTAGTTATCACAAACCCCTATCGACACCCTAAAGTTTACAAGGATGATATTGAAAAAAACCATTAAAGAATTGTTGAAAATGGGCCACATCTACCATAGTTCCATCCCATTTGCCTCTTCCGTTGTCTTAGTCAAGAAGAAGGACAATACTATGTGGATGTGTATTGACTACAGGGACCTAAATAAGAAGACAATCAAGAATTGATACCCCATACCCAGGATCGATGAATTGATGTATGAGCTCAGGGGAGCCAATTTTTTTATCGAGGATTGATCTTCAATCAGGGTATCACCAAATCAAGGTATGAGAGAAGGACATACCTAAAACAACCTTTATATGCCACTATGAGCATTATGAGTTTTTGGTCATGCAATTCAGGCTAACTAACGCCCCTGCCACTTTCCATTCATGCATGAATCATGTGTTCAATAACCAGTGTAGGAAGGTATTATTGGTCTTCTTTTACGACATCCTCATATACAACAAAACATGGGAAGAGCATCTGTGGCATCTGGATGAATTACTTGGTATTATAGAGAGTCAACAGTTGTATACGAAGGAATCCAAGTGCTAATTTGGTATGGAAGAGATGCTCTACTTGGGGCATGTGATTGGGGATAATGGGGTATAGGTGCACCAAGAAAAGATCAGGGAGATCATTGAGTGGCCAACTCCTAGGAATGTGACAGAACTGAAGATATTCCTTGGTCATTGCACTTACTACAGGAAATTTGTTAAGGGATTCTCACAGTTGATAGTGCCACTGACCGATCTCACCAAAAAGGGGACTTTTGTTTGGATAGAGGAGGCCCAGGAGACATTTGAGAAAATGAAGCGGTTGATGAGATCATGACCTGTTTTAGCAATCCTTGATTTCACTCAGCCCTTTGTGTTGGATTGTGATGCTTCGAGAATTGGGATAGGATCTATATTGATGCAAAATGATCACCCCATAACATTTCAGAGCCGCAAACTCTGAGAGTATGAGAGAAATTACTCCATATATGACAAAGATATGTTGGCCATAATTCCTGCTTTGACCAAATTCCGACAGTCCCTGGTGGGGAAATGATTCAAGGTAAAGACCGATCATAATAGCTTGAGGTATCTCATGGAGAAAAAGGAGTTGAGCGAGCAACAACAAAAATTGATCAATAAAATCCAAGCCTATGGTTTTGAAATTAAGTATGTGAAAGGAAAACATAATGTGGTTGTTGACGCCCTATCGAGGATACCCACTCTCTCTCTCATGGAGATTTCAGTGGAATGGAAGGCACTTCTATTGGGAGAATACTCCAAAAATAGGTTTTCTTGTGAGATACTTGATGGTCAGGTAGTCAGTGACATGTATAGGGTTATTGAAGACATCATATATTATAAGGACTAGATCTATTTAGTACCAGAATCTTAGTTGGAAGACAAAATTCTACATGCAGCGCATACTTCTCCCTTGGCAGGTCATCCAGGATACCTGAAGACTTATAGAAAAATTCATGAAAGGTTTGCTTGGAAGGGTCTCAATACTGATGTATTGAATTTTGTACGGGAATGCCACATCTGTGAGAAAAACAAGGTGGAACATACCCACCCAACAAGATTGCTCCAAATGGTTCCCATTCCTGAACAAAAATGGGAAAGCATTTCGATGGATTTTATCACAGGGATGCCTCTAGTTCATGGGAAAGATTGTATCTATGTGGTGGTTGATAGGCTTACTAAATTCACCCATTTCGGATGCATGGATTTCCCAAGACAATTGTTAGTGATCAAGACAATAGATTCATGGGGGGATTCTGGTAGGATATGTTCAAATTCACAGAGACAAAATTAACGCCTAGTACTAGTTATCACCCTCAGACCGATGGACAAACTGAAATTGTGAACAAATGGCTTGAGGGGTATTTGAGAAATTATGTATCGAGGAAACAAAAGGCGTGGATCGAATGGCTGCACTTGGGTGAGAATTTTTGTAACACCACTTATCACATGTCGATCAGGATGACACATTTCAAATATTTGTATGGTTATGATGCCACCACTTTTGTGGATTGAGCATTTGGGGACAGCTGGGCACCCAAAGCCAAATATTGGATTTAGGAGAGTTGGAACATCTTGCGAACTCTCAAAGATAACCTGCAAATGGCACTGAATCAACAGAATATGTATGCCGACAAGCATAGATTGGACCACAGTTTCGAGGTGGGAGACTTGGTATACCCCCCCCTACAGCCATATAGACAATCATCCTTGAAAATGAAAGGGGAAAAGAAATTGAAGCCACAATCCTATGGTCCCTTTAGGATTTCGAGGCTAGTCAGGGAGGTAGCTTATGAGTTAGAGCTTTCAGAGGGGTGTAAGATACACAATGTCTTCCATGTTTCATGGCTCAAGAAGGCAGTGGGACAACATGTTGTCACCTATACAGAGATGCCACCATTGGATGAGGAGGGGTAGTTGATTATAATTCCAGAGGAGGTGTTGGATACTAGAGAGAAGAAATTAAGGAACATGAGCATCAAAGAGTACCTGGTCAAATGGAAAAATCTACATATCGAGTACACTACTTGGGAAGGAGAGAAGATATTGCAACATCCTAAATTACAGTTGCTTGAGGACAAGAAATCTCAGCGGGGAGGACTGTAATGTCCCTATTGGCGTAGGAAGCAAAAGGAGTGGTTCCGCTAGCCTAAATTGGTTCCCGTAGGCTACGTCGAAAAATTTACCTAGGGAACTCAACTTTTGCCTAGGAAATGACTTTATAAAGTGAAAAAGGGAAAAAGGGAGACATGGGTCTTAGGAAAATAAAGTCACTTAAAAATTATAAAGTGTGCAAGCATAAAGTGACTTTAAAAAGAAAATTAAAAAAGTAAAGTGAGCGAGAAATAACTCAATGGAGAAATAAAAGAGAGAAAAAGAGGAGGCACCCTTTATTCTTGCATTTACTCATTAAGAAAATAGATTTGAGAGCTCTTGAGAAGAGAGTCTAGGGTTTTTTGAAACCCTTGTGTTTATCTCTGGTTTCGGTGTTGAAACTATACACCCTAATCAGATCTTAGAATGGGATCACTTCAGATTTCCTTAGTGGGATTCATTGATAAGAAGACTATCATTTCCAAAAAATGATTTGTGGAGTTTGCTAAAACATTTTAATGGTTGCTGAGTATTCACCGGGGGATCGATTTATTATTCACATGTTGAGTTTACTGTGTGGAAGAACTATTCCTCTCCAGACTCGTCGCACCTTCATTTTCGTGGGTTTGTTATTGCTTGATGGTGGTGTTCTTGATCTAGAGGTCGAGCTTATAGTAACCTGGGTGCTAACATGGTCATGAACATATCAAACATATCTTCCATAATAAAGGATGCGAGTTTCATTGATTAGAGGATAGATATTGGCATTTTTCTGAAGTGCTCTCTTGGGAATCGAGCTACCTGTTAATGTTATAGCTGGAACGAAAGGGAATGATCTCATTGGAAGTGAGGACAAATATATTTTCTACTCTCATTGCATCTGCTGAGACCCAAATATTCTATATATATGGGAGCACCAAGTAACCATACTTCATCATGTTTGACAACGAATATGAATACAATTGTAAGGGGCCGAGTTCTGGGAGGTAAGGGCCTTTTCTGAAGAGATCAGTGCGAGGAATCGATCTAGCATTGGGGACCATTATCTGCTATTTGAATAATTGTTGTACAACCCATAAAGTATATTGTTGTTGCTAATTTCTACTAGACCCAACTCGCTACAGAATTGCCATCTCAATATACAAGTTCTAGGTTCTATTTATTACAACTTGATATATTTGTTTGCTGATATTACAAACTAAAACTATCATTCAAATCTCCTTATGCATGTTTTGGAACAGTCTATGTATGATTTTCTTGATTATAATAAAATGAGTTGCCACTACTACTAGTGTTTCTTTGCAATACCATATTCAATGGTTTCCATTATTGGAAATTACCTAATAGTTGTTAAGAGGTCTCTTCATTGTAAAAGGACATAAAAATTGCATCTACAACAACTAGTATACAAATTGTTTGAAGAAATACCACAGTGACAATTCCTCCTTAAACTCAGAAAAATCACCTCAACTCTAGAGAATATCAGAGTGGGTATATTACAGAGGAGGCCTGTCACCATCTTTAGATGGTGCTTTCTAGCTCTTGTGGTGAATTGTCTTAGCATTTATCTTGATCTTGGTATGGTTTTTACTCTCTTTCTATCATTTTATTCAAGTCAAGTATTGTTATGCTATGAGATAGGTGGGAAGTGTTTCCGTCTTATACACACCTAGGAGACATGGATGAAATATTCAATCCACTTTGTGTGTCCTTGGGGGCAAGTGAGAGTTAAGGTGTTGTCACCTAATCCTCAACTCCTCCGTCTAAGACAACTCCTAGCGAAGCCAAGGGGGGTATTCCCTAACAAAATACTAAGGCTTGAAACTAGTCTAAGTACAAAAAATTGAATCTAGGAGTTTAATTCATTAACCAATATAAAGAAAATTAATTCTAAAGCATACATAGATCAATTAATCACCACAAGATACATGAAAATACACTTGCATAAAAGGATATTTGAGACAAATGTTAGATGCAAGTAAACCAAAATTGCTTCAAAGTAAATGACTAAAATAAAGTGCTTGAAGCAAATGGCTTTATAAATGTAGAAATGAGATCAACGCCTTAAAAGTATCGTGGGCAATGTAGATCGTGTGTTTTATTAGGATTTATTGAGGGTAGGTTAATGAGATAAATTTTATTGCATGGAAATAAAGTGTTTGACTAAACTAGATTTGTCCTCTCAAGAGGTTATCCCTTTAGCTCAAAGATTTTCTGAGAACTTGCCAAAACCCAATGGTTCCACCAACAAGCTCACTAGAGGTGCCGAATGTCCAACACTGAGGGGAACAAGTCCGAGGTATTCAGTGAAACCTCGCACACTCCCCCTAGGAAATTCTTAAAGCCAAACAATAATTCTCTTTTAATATTTCCCTATTAATATATCACCACTGACCAACCCAACGTGTATGAAACTTACTCCCAGAAGATTGAGACAAGCTTGCAACTGGAAGGGGCAAGAATTGCATTGGGAGTTGAGGGGAGTTGTTTATTTTAAATAATAAAGAAAAGTACTGAAATATAAATGTTTTTCTAATTACTAAGTCTTCACTAACCAGCTTCTTGCGAGGAGCCAAGGAGACTGTTTATTTGCAACTTTGAAATTGCATACATGAAAACTAACTAGCAATTAGTATTCTACTTTTACAAAATTGAAATCTAATCTAGATTGTGATTTATTTTAACTTTAAAGTTGATGTGAGTTTGTTTGAGAATTTATATCAAAAAGTAAAACTTAAAGAAAGCTAAAAACATGAAGTCCCAAAACACAACACACACTACCCGTGGGGAAAATCAAAGTGAGGCCTCCTTTGGCTCACTGATTTTATTATATCAGTTACAATTGCTCTTGAAGAGTCTTAGGATCTCTTTAAAAGAGAGATGTGGACCCTTATAAATGGATTGGAAAAAGAAAATTTCACTTTTACAATAATTTTCAACAATATAGGGCCACTTCGGGGGTCTTAGAAACTTGAAATCTTAAAATTTTTGGCACAATATCCTTCGCACCGACCTTCCCAAAACAACAAACAAAAAGAGAGAAAATATGGCCAAAAACTCTTTAAGAGTGTCTTTGGTTATTAGTAGATAAAACCCAAATTTTTCTAAGTAAATTTATGAGATAAACTAGCAAAAATGAAGTCTAAACTAGTTAAGAAAGAGCCTTTTTCTTAATGATATTATTCGCTGTCCTAAAATAGAAAGTAATGACAATAACAATTTTCAAATTTGGAAATTAAACTCTTAAGAAAGAAACTACCTTTAGCTTTAAAATTTCAGCAAAGAGAGAGAGCCTAAAGATAGTAATTAACAAGTTAGATCTAAGTAAATATTTCTTTACAAAATGAGATCTAAACTACTTTCTTTTAAAGTATACAAAGTAATAAAGAAATTCAACCTTTAAACCAACAATCCTTTACTTTGTATGTAGTTAGAACAAGTAACCAAGAATATAGAGAATTTAAAGAGAAAGAGAGAGTAGAATTGTTTGATTCTTTGAAAAGCCTTGGGCAATGGAGTCTCTTGCTTTGATGGAAAATGGAGGGACTATGTTATTCACCACAATATTGAAGAATGAGGAAGATGCAAGCTAGCTCAACGTCTCCTTCAATTGAGATATCCTGCACACCTTTAAACTTCTTGCAAAGGGGTTAAAAACATTGGTGCCATATAAAATAGATGTATGAAAGCATGGAAATTAAGCTAAATAAACATGCAATTCAAAACTATATAGCATACATGAATAAATAGAAATAATAAGGAAGCACGTTTTATATTTATATTCTATTGGGATATAGCTCCCCTTCCAAGGCCAAGATTTAACAACAATTACAAAAATTTAATAAGAAAGCATATACCTCATATACAAAATGAACATAGATGATCCACACACATTTTCTTTACACCATGTAGTAGCCTCCAAATCCTTTTTATTCAAATGAGAAAGATAGTACAATTACATCGACAAGTAATACAACCCAAGCTCCAACTAGTTTGTGCAGTGGGAGAATGCTTCAATATATAGCCAAGTGGGTGACAATCCCAATGGAGGAGGGCACACCAAGTGGACAAGGAGGGCGCACCAAGTGTATGGAGTGTGGAGCCAAGTCTGTGGGAGTAGGCTGCCACCTCTCCCAACACTCTCACAGAAATCCACATGGAATATTTTATGGGATAGGGGGTTTCCACCTCTCAAGAGGTAGGATGCCCCTCTTAGGAATGTTCCACCTCTCAAGAGGTGCACACCCTCTTATTGAGCACATGCCAAAACTCCAACCACATGCTACAATGTTTAGTCTATGATAAATGAGATTTATCCTATGGCTTCCACCTTGCCTTTTGAGGCTTTATTCACCCAAAACATGTCCCCACATGTTTCCAAGAAAATAATCACTTGCTGTTTTTTCTTGATTTTATTTGTCTTTTTTGGGATTTTATTGAGTAAAATTGAATTTTAGTGATTAAAATCACTAATTTCACTCACCAAAGTGGGTACTTAAGTAATGTGGGTTCTCTAGGTCCACAAATGAGCACCCCCAAGGCATAGGAAGACTCCTAGCACCACTTTTTTATTACAACTTTATTTTTTAATTAAAAATACCCGTTCTACGAATTTTTTTTAATTAACTGAAAAAATAAAAAATCGTAAGGGGGACTTAGAAAATTTCCACAAAACTTTAGGATGATGTTTAGCATGGTAATATACATTATAAACTAGTTGTAGATCCATGCTTAAGGCCTAACCATGAGTATATACTCCATCTTTGGAGAATTGAGTGAAAAAACTTAGAAATTATAAATTGCCTTTAAACAACAAAATATAATTAATAAGTTAAAAAAAACACTCCAGAGTAACAAATCATGCCTAATTCGAAGGTGGATAAGACCTTTTACAAGTTCATTGTGACTCCATTGTGGCTAAGACCCAATGAGGTAGCTTCTCTAAGATCATTATGACTCCATTAACCTAATAATAAATGCACTAGTCATTGATTCGTTCCATTGGAGAAATAAAACATTGCATTGGGAAACATGATTTTCGATCATTTTACTTATTGCAAAGTTGATTGTTTTCCTTATTCCTTGGGAACCTTACAACTAGTAGGGTGTCCTTATCTAGGGGGTACTTATTTCTATTGTTACAAATTTACATCTTCAACCATTAGGGATGCATAAACCCTAACTTACCTTCTTTAATAACTCTCTTATCAACCATGGGTTTTTGTTCAAAGTTTTCACACTTAATAAGTCTAGACACACTGTCACCTCGATCTATACTTCTTCCGTCTAGGATCACTCCTAAGGAAGCCAAGGGGGGTAAACCCTATTAAACTATGTGAATTTTTGATTAATGATTTAGGAGTTAATTAAGTTATCAATTAGGGAGACCTAACCCAATGATAAGAAAACAATGCAAAATGCAATTCCTTTAATGACATGCAAACCTTTTCTTTTATAGGACAACAAATATATCAGTGCCTAAAGATTATCAAAATTGAATTATTGAGATTTACACCATGAAAGACTACTCTACAAGTATGAAACAAGACTATAAATATTTATACAAAGAATATGTGAAATAACTTTACACTTACAACAATTATGCTCAAATGAATAAAGAATACTTTGAAATAAAGAATGCTCTGAAAACAAATATTCACATGAAAGGAATTTGCCAAAAAGTAAATTGCTTGAAGTAAAATAGAAAAAATTGAAATGCAAATGTTGTGAAAAGTGTGTAGGTTGATTTTAGTAGATTTTTAGGTATCTCTTGAACTTAGGGGGATTAAATGTGAATTGTAGCAATCCTAAGCTATGTGACTACCCCAAGTCTTTATCCCTTTAACCAAAATGAAGTGTTGGGTTCTCAATAAGAAGAAAAACAAGGTTCTTCCCTAGCTCCACATGTCAAATCTAGAATGCTTGGGCTCTCAACAAGGAGGACACATAGTGCCATGAAACCGTCCCCAACTTCAACCCATTCTAGCCTCCCAAGTCACCATATTTTGATGGTTAAAACAATAATGGATTGAGTACCTAATTAATATAGCCACACAACCCTTTTCACTTTCTTAGTTACCCAAGATCCACAAAGTGGCAAATGGAGGGAATATGGGGAACCAATTTGATTACTTTGCAATTAGATGAAAACTAACTAGCCTTCACGATATTGCAAGGTTGGAAAAGCCAAGCACAATGCAAGGTGTGGGGACAATTAATGAAATGAAATAACTTTAAAATAAATAGCAACAAGTAACTATCCACACAACTTTGCCTTAACGATAAAGATGGGAAAAAATAAATAATTTAGCAACCTCACAACAATGGCACAATGTGGATGACAAGCCTATCGATTTTGTGCCAAGGCGGGTGAAAGAATTTGACAAGAAATAAACAAGTTACACTAGCCACTCAACCTTCTCTTTGTGGGAGAAGTGGGGCAAAGAATCTTGTGAAAAAAACATAAAATTAACTTCTAAACTAGCCTTCACGATTTTGCAAGGTTGGCAAAGCCAAGCACAATGAAAGGTGTGGGAAAAATACTAAAACTAAATTATAATGTACAGATTTGGAAATAAAATTCGAGAATGCAAGTCCAAGAGACTCTCTTTGGCTTCTTACAATGCTTTAGAAAGTAAGAGGGTGAAGGGGGTTTGGCACCAGAACTCTTGGATTCTTCCTTGAGTCTTTTGGGTCCAAAACTAGGAGACACCTCCCTTTATACTGGTGAAAACCTACATGAAACAACAAGAGTTTCTTGCTGGGAGATGCTAAAAATGACTTGGAACTAGTTGGTTGATGTTAGTACATAAAACATAAATTATTATGTAAAAATATGAACATGAAAATGAATATTAGATTACAATATTATAGGAGAATAATGTTTGAAATTGAAATATAAATGGCTGTGTTATCACACAATTTGTACTTTGATAGAAGGAAAGGACAAAGGAAAGAAAATTGGTGTAACTTGAGGTTATCCTATCATTGTCACCTCAATAGGATTCCTCTTTCTATTTAGGGTTGTAGGACCAGGGGAGACGTCCCTTGTGACCTGAGGGTTTGAGAAGGAAAGGTCAAGATGGCTATTAAAAGGTCCCCTCTCACAAGTCACCACTGATCAGAGAGTCCCAGGTTTATAACCAATGAAGTGATAACATATCAAAGTGTACCTGCCCGAAACAAAGCAACAAGAAACTATATATATTGCAAGTACAATTTGTCGTTAGCACTTCATAAAACCACATACTTTCTCAATAAAAGACATTGGCTGATAATGATGAAGTAAACATAAAATTATAAAAACACTATTTATGAGGCAATACTTCACAATAAATGCCTTGAAACAACTTCAAAATGACTAAGAATAATCAACCATTAACATCATAGTACTAGCATTTATTAGAAGCAAACAAGACAATGCATTAATCAACCTTTTCAATTTCTTTTAGAAGCTTTTAATGCTGCAATTAATGGTTGTAGCTTACTTTAGTAACAAAAACAATAATTTTAGTGGGTTAGGCTATTTTAGTGTTATAAATGGTTAGTAGGAAGCTAAAGGTATAGGTTTTGATGGTTGTTTTGACCAATCACTCAACAAGAAGACTTAGACTAATGCCTTAGGGCATGTTATCTCCTAACCTAGGGATAACTGAGGAGATTATGTCTCGAGGCCCATAGGTCCTAGACATGGAGTACCGAGAGCCATATTGATTTGAGCATGGCCCTGGAGGGCCCATCCTTTCATTCTTCAACACCTCCACTTTTTCAACAACAACAACATCCATCACATCGGGCTGGTCTTGCTGTAGAGATTGCTTTTTCTCCATGAGGTAATGATTCTAAGTATCATGGTATGTGTCACTCTGATCCTCAAAACCTTTGAATATGTGCATTTAATTCTTTTTTCTTCTAACGTTTTCTTGGACCTTATGCTTTTCGACTTAACCACACCTAGGGGGAATGATAATATTCCCTAGTAAGATGGTACCCATAGGGTTTGAGTTTACACTAGGGGGATTCATGAAAGGCCATCATCTGCTCCCACCATACTTACCACTTTTCATCTTTTTCTCACTCATCCATCCCATTACACTGGTTCGGGCATTGGGTTGGCCAAATATATAAGGGTTATATCTTACCTTGTGGGAAGAAGGGGCTAAAGGCCCAGAGAGTAAAAGTAGTTGGAAAAAGGTAAAATCCAAAAGAATGAAACCTTGAGATGCTTTGCCTAGGGATCCCCGAGCAAGACATAAAAATCTTCTCAGCAAGAAACAGAGGGAACCATAAAAACTAATAAAACAAGACCTAGTTAGAGGATATGGGGTCTCATCACGAGCCAACCTATTTGGTCCATGGGAATGTAGCGATATGAAACTACCAATAGGTGGTCACCACGCCAAGGTAGTGGCTCTTGGAGGCATAACCAAGAGAAAGGGGGTCTCATCACAAGCCAACTTTCTCATTTCCATGAAATGCTTGTGGGTAACATTGCCACCACTGGTCACCATGCAAAGGCAGTGTCCTCTAACTATCCTCTTGAAAGAAAAAGAAATAAGAATAAAATATAAAAGGCATGAATAGGCTTGGAAACATTTGCATCCATGATAGGTGCAACTGACCCTCTTCAGAGGAACCCACATGTAAGCCATACATTTCCATGATATCACTACACCCCTTGCCCAAACATCCCTTACCATCTTATCCACTCACATGGACTAGGTTTGAATTCTCCCAGAAAGATCCCATATCCAATGAGAATTATCCCAATAGGACATCCTAGCGTTCCCTCCAAACTTGGATTGTATATTAGTATAATGTCTTTGAGCACTTTTTCAGGTAAAAGATATTTTATGCACATGTTTAATAACTTGATGATTAGATGTGATTAATATTGCTATGATCCTTGTGACTTATGAGCCCATGGAGGGCATATTTGTTGATGTTGCAGGGCCACACCTGATGGAAATGTACCCTGATGTATAAGTGCACATGAGGAGATGATTAGTTCGGACCTCCATGGGGTAAAATACCACCAGATGGATTTTGAGACCCTAGCAGGGGGTAGAGATAGATCAGAGGATTGCACCAGAGAGAGAGGAGGATGTTTCACCAAGGGAATCCTGACAGGCCTAGACCCATGGGGGTTGTGCCCTATCCACCATGTTGTAGGCCTTGGAAGTCCCATGATGTCACCCAAGTCATCCATAAAGTCATCCAACATTTTGAGATGTTTTAGAGGCAGTTGTGTGCCAAGTGGCACATGTGGCAGGCTCGTGAGGCCCAAGAAGGCCTAACGTTTTACTCCAGGAGGCCAACGTTGCCCAAAAAAGGCCTAGCGTCACCCTTAAATGGCATGAAGTCACCTTAGAAGCTTGATTTAGGGTTTTATTATAACATTTAATGTAAAAACTAGATATTATTTGTAACTAGCCATGTCGGCCTTTTTTACCTAATTCTGGTCATTAGTATTGTATAAATAAGGGGAAATTACCTCTTATTTTTCATCATATTTCACTCACACTTGTGAGGTTTTAAATTTGCGCCCTACTTAGGGTTTTGTGACTGAAATTTAGTTCCCACTTGTTGAAGGAAGGCTAATATTGGTGTTTTTGGGCATTTTCTTTGTGGAAAGTCTACAACTAGGTGGTATGCTAGATTATTCTTGGTGAATGTAAGTAAAATTATGCAATTCTTCTTTATTTTGAATGGTTATAGTATCTTTACTTTTCAATTTGCTAAATATTATGAAATTTCTAGCTTAAAACCTTAGGAGATTAAGCACATGTTATTGTCCTTATCTCAATTGCTATCCACCTACTAGATTGTGCCAAGGAGTCATTTTTCCCGGAGCCATTGCTAAGGGCCTTTCCATTGCAACACCCTTTTTATGGGACTTATTGGTAAATGCGGACATAAACGGATCTCCCTAGATCCAGCTAGATCTAGAACAAAACAAAATAGGGCATGACACTTTCCTTAAGTTCTAATCATTGAATTTACTATCAAACGAAAGATAAGTGACATAACGTTTAAATATCACTTCATCTTGTCGTTGTCATCCTAGATCCAATCCAGTGCTCCCGTGATATCAGATCTGCAAGAAAACACAAGACAACCAAAGTGAAGGCAATATAGCATATTCAAAGAGAACCTATTCATGTGATCAAGGAATCATACGATAAAACGAGATGAGTTTTTTGGGAAATAAACATGTCATTGCATTATATCAAAGTGAAAGTGGAGATTACAACCAAAGCCTTGACGTCGCAAGGTCCCTTTTCCAATGACCCTTTTCACCAACACAAACTTGCTCCAAACTTGAATGAAGAATATCCACAATGACTTGATGAACTGAAATGGATCCCTCAAGAATGTCTCAATGCAGAATTATCCATACAATCTTAGCCTTACTCAAACTTTATAAACTTATGAACTTATCAGCTTATGAACCTTACCATTTTCCATGAGAAATCCCTCTTTATATAAGGGAAAGAGAGATGGTTAAAGAGATTAGGCTAATCCCACCAAATCAGAGAAGTGAGTATTATCTCAACCATACAGATGCCACCTCACCTTCTAGAAGATTCCATTCTAGAATGTTCGTGAAGGTTGACCTTTTATTATCTTTTTGGCATCGTCGCACCCCAACTGTATAGTAGCCTACAGAGACATCGCAAACCCATTTTAGGGAAGCTTGTGATGACTAGGCATCATCACACCCTGTTTATGATGCAGCCTGTGACGACCTTCCTTAATAAGGTTTTTTGGAAGAGAAAGTTAGTCACCTTTCTCATGAAGATAGGCTCTTTTGGGAACATGAACACATGGTTGTCAATGGATCATTAAGATGACCAAAATAATGTGTAACAGAATTCCCCCCAAAGTATGAGGCTGGGTCTTGTGACAACCAAAATACTTTGTAAAATGTGTGTGTGTGTGTGTGTCGGAAACAAAGAGCGCATCAGTCAGGGACCTGCAAACAGTCAAGCATCAACATAATAATATACCATTGTCTGAGGTAGGCATTCCCATACTCATATTACAAAGTTTCAAATGAGTCATGGCCACTAAAAATACACTGTGGATCCATGCAATCATGAATTGACATAGCCACCCAGAATACACTGTGGATCTATGCTTTAAAGACTTCCAATTCCGACATATCCACGAGACATACAAAGTGGATCTATGTGTCAATACAAATCATGAATACTCTGTCGCATCCTGGACCAAAATGGTATGAACCAGGGTCTTTATTTCATCGTTCTTAAGTACAAATCTAACCATGCGATTACAGGTGTTAAAGATGAACATGGTAGAAACCACTTGATTACTAGTCAATGATGAGAACTGTTAACAAGCGCGAGGGAAATCACCATTGATGTCAATGACTCCCAAGGTACCCTAGTACAATCCAATGAGTGTGAATGAATGCATTGGATTCAGACACCTGAGGGAATCTTCCAATCAGGGGCCAATTATGTGAACCCACTGTCGAAAGCGAAGAAACCTTCCATTGAGGCATGTAGGATCTAAGGCACTGAATGATTTATAAATCTTATTCCTGGATAATGCACTGAAGTCGACAGGAAAAGACTCGTCATAGGAGGGCCTTGATGTATCCCCCATTAGTGACACAAAATAAGTAACATATTTGAGATAGATCAGAGCATCAAATGATTCAAAACTGACACAGGGAAGGTCGACATGGTAGAAAATTTATGATTGTAGATGGTCGACTCGATAGGAGGATTATTAAGGTTGGACTTCTCTTGAACATATGAATGACATGAAAATGGGCTTGGCAGCATTGACTAAAGGAGGACCCAACATATTGACATGTGGATGGTCAAACGAGAGACAAATGGATTTCCCAACCCAGATTCAAATGATGAAAGGGGGGTGTCATGTTCAAGAGTGACTATCACTGCCACTAACACAGATACAGAGACACAT
>JZKD02S0778795.1:849540-901884 GCA_000966675.3 Picea glauca | reverse complement strand
CAAAATGGCCCCGGAAGTTAAAACCTGCTAAAAATAGTAAATTGCCAAAATTGCCAGAAAACTGTTTTGAGCTAGTCGGAAAAGGTGGGTGGCCACCGATATCCACCTGGATCATGTGACCATTGGGAAAAGACTATTTCTCAACATGAAAAGTTCCAATGACACCATCAACAACATGAGAAGCTATTGGAGGCTTTGAGGTAGGGTTGGTGGAAGGATGAGGAGCATCAGGGATCAAGTCGTAAAGTGTTCCCATTTGTGAATAAACGCGATCAAGATATTGAGCATGACTAATCGCTTTCTCTTCAGTGACAACACCACCCATGGAGACATCACGATAAATAGGTCCAATGAGTGATTTAGTAAACCACCCAGCTAATAGTTGATCGGGAAGAGGGACTTTGATTAGATGTCTTCGCCTCCTCCACTTATGGATGTGATAAAAAATATGAGTGGATGAGGATTGCTTGAAAGAACTCAAAATTTTAGTTCCCTTCTTGTATCGAATTGGTAACTGGTAATGTGTTAGAAAGGCCATGGCTAGGGTGTTAAAATCATTGAAGAAATCTCTAGGTAACTCGATGTACCATTTTTCCACCGAACCTATGAGAGTCCCTTGGAAAAGTCGCAATTTGATAGAGTCATCCATCAAAGAGTTGGATGAAAACCATAGATGGAAAGTCATAACATGATTATTAGGGTCTTCTCCTACTCGATCATCAAATTTAGGAATGTCAGACAGTAACTTGGCCGATATGACAAGGCAGTGAGGAGAGTGCAAGATAGGATTATTCAAAATCCTAGACAGATCAGGTAAGTCCAAAGTGGCCAGGAAAGGAAAATGTCAGTTCACTTGTGGAAACTGGTAGTTTTGAGGGGGAAGTCCCGTAGGTATACTAGTAGGACCATAAGTAGTCTGCAAGTAATTGGACAGTCCTTCCAGACTCGACTGAGGAGGATTTTGGGACATATAGCCTACAAGGTTAGGTTGGGTAGAGGGGTTGCCTTGGTAAGGGGCACTAGATTGAACGCCCTGACCCCAAGTGGGATTCAGGGAACCTGGATACAGTTGAACCAAGTTACGGGGTGAAAAAGAGTTAACTTGAGGATGTTTCCCCCTAGACAATTGCAGATTTCCTTATGAAAGAAGGTTCCAAAGGTGGGATTGAAATCCAGGTGCGTTCTGTCCATACAATGGTTTATGGACGCCAACCTGAGGTTGCTCCCCAAGTTGAGGTTGAGACCCAATTTGGGCTTGATTCCAAAATTGAGGTTTACCCCAGCTTGAGGTTCTCCTCCAATAGGAATCAGGTAATAATAAGTGAATGGGTGTCTGGTGCCTCCAACTGGATTGGAGCCACTAGGGCCAGATCCTCCCAACAACGGTGGAGGAAGAACATAAATCCCATAGGAGAGAACCTGGGCAGGTGTAGGAACAAAGCCGAAAGCAACATTATACCCAGGAGGAACAAAAAGTCTAGATGGAGCCTGGGTAGGGATATCAACATAAGCATTCGAAGCTCTATACCCAAGGGGAAGTGATGGATTTGGTCTATATGAAAGTGGTGTACCAATTGTAGCTTGGGAAATAACCACATTTCTAGTAGGAATCATAGTAGCGTGTGGGACCATGGTAGAATGGGCCATCTGAAGAGTAGGGATCTAGTGAGAACCAATAAATAACTGGTCCGAAATGACAGTGGCACTACTGGTAGTACCAATGAAATGTTCCAAAGGTACCATGTAGGTGAAAGATGTTTCAGGAATTTGTGATACTACAGGTTGATCAATACTCACTCCGAGGTTACCGTACAAATAACGTACTGTCAAAGGAACGAAACTAGGATTAGAAGTTCCGGTCATGTGAACTGGAGTCCTAAAAGATTCACTGTGAAAATGTGGATCCTCTACTCTAGAGCCTACGTTAGGTTCGATAGGTATTTCAAAATTTTCATCAACAACAATTTCTCATGATGAGTTTATCTGGAGTATACATGGAATTATTACAACACTCAATGCCAGATAGATAGGGAGGAGAAAATCCTCTAAAGAGTCTGAAACAATTCAAAATATTTCCAAAGAGTGTGTGCTTCCAAATTTTGAAGCAACTTTGTGGTCTACTACTCCCTCATGAGAGCCTTCTAGTGAATTAGGAAGAAAAGGTTGATAACTTTCTGGATCTTGCAGAGGTATCCCTTGCATCCTACATGAATGACGAAGGCCGATGTTGGATGAACCAAGTAAAGAACGGAAACAATCTATGGCCAACTAGAGGAAACAAACAACACTCACTAATAAAATCTAGGAAATAAACCAAGCAAACAAACCTTCTTATTTCAAAGTCATTAGTTGGTGATGAAATCCAACGTCGCAAAATCAAGAGAAGAAGGGGTTGGGATAAGCAAGCGGAAAGGTTACATTGATGACCTTCTTAACGGACTTACACCTCGGTGCAATATCCCACACATAATCATGGGTATACCCTCTAAGGAGACAGAGTGAGTTTAGCCAATGTCGATTCTAGGTAACGTGAAGAATTTCCCCTCCACACTCACCTCATGTAAAGACCCTAAAGAGATAGGCTACTAAGGTTACCAACTATGACAATGATGCTTGGGGAAACAATTGATAGTCTGATCCATGCGCAAAGGTAGGGTATCTATCCCAAAATTAACTTGAGAGGATTCCACTCATCATTGTGGGTATACCTTCAAGCGATCCCCATAATAAGCACAATCTCTACACCAAGACCAACAAAGCAGGGTGTTGGCATAGGGGCAGACCCAGGGTTCAATGCTACAAGAGAGCACCAACAAAACCCTAACTACTGGCCCTTTTAGCAACACCTGTGAAGCAGATGAAGTCTCACCTGAGGTAGAGGCAGGGGTGGTGGCAGGACTCAAATGTATGCAACCTATGTTGGGACACAGATCTATGATTATATCACTTATAGAGAACTTAACATCGATCATTCATATATATTCAATCCTTATTATACTTCGCAAATAGCACAGAGCATCACAACATTCACTTAGATCTAAGGTATCTTAGTACTTAGCAATAGTAAAAAGATTAGATCCAGTAGATCAACACTAAGTATCTGCATACATATCAGATCTACTATTCATAAACATCTAATTAAGCACAAATCATAAGTAGATATATCTAAATATATCAAAGCACTTAGCCAAAGTAGAGATAAACACATCAATTCAAAGCACAGAGCATAACACACATATTTACTTGGTTCACCCCAACCCTGGGGCTATGTCCACCAACTCTTCTTCTTTATTATCGTCAGCCAATTGGTTACAAGCACAGAGCCGTAGAAACCCTTACTTTGCACATGACAAAATATCTGCGCATCTCGCTAGATCCTTCTTCCTTTCCTTTCAGCACAAAGCCTTCTATATCTTCACACATGGACTTGCACTAAGCTCTGCAAGTCTACACAGAATGCACAAAACCCTCGATCACACAGATCCCTTCTTAGCACTTAGCCTATATCACATAGATATAATACATATTACCATCTCTACTAGATGCCTAGACGTCTATTTATACATTTACAAAAGTGGGCCTAAGCGTGGGTGAACCCACGGGCCAACATCCCTTTCCCATTATGTATTCCCAAAACCCAAAATGGGCCCAAAAGTGGGTCAAGATCCCGTTATCTCTGCTTATTCTGGAGTTCCATCTTCTATAAGCTGTCGAAGTCCCAAAAATGGTCAAATATGACCAAGTGTTCGCAAAACTTGGTCAAGGGCCAATAGGCCCCCAACACTCACCAGTGACTCATCCCGAGTCACTCTGGTCTGAGAAATTCTGCCTCGATTACCTCAAGCTTAGCTCAACCTACTTCAACCTACTACAATGCTACAAATTCTTGCTTAGTGAACTCCTAGATGAGTGTGTCATTGATTGGTCCTTCTAGGCACTATTCTTCTGGACTCACAACCTGTTCAAGTTCTACTCCTTGGTTTTCAACTTCAGTGAATAGCTAACATGCATTCTCTTGCACTGGTTGAAGTCATTGAGAGACTTCCATCACTTTACTTTGAATCGTGTGGATCTATTACTGGGCCATGCATTTCTCTAGTAACCTCTTCATTCTTTCGCCTGGTTACAAGCCCTTCATCTTCTCTTGTAACATATTGTTATGCTGCTTTTCTTCTTGGAGTTGTGACTCCAATGCCTACAACTCTGTGTTCTCTGTGAGGGTCTCATATGTCTAAGCACTCCTGGAAGTCAGCTGCTTGCATGCGATTTCAAGGTATTTCAATTTTCCAACTGCGTTGCGGGCAATTGCCTCTCTTAGGTCTCTTATATCTTGAGGGGTCTCGGGCATAGTATGAAGTTTCAGATCTACGATGTGGTGCTGAAGATGCTGTATAACTCCTTCCAGTTTTTCCACCTGTTGTGGAACCCATTCTTTTGTCTGGACTTCGATGATTGTCATAGAGTAGAGTGCTCTGTTGAATAGTTCCCTTATTTCTAGCTGCTCCATGATCAACTACTCCTTGCTCTACTTTCTCTTTGTCCCACTGTGCTTGAAGAGAAAGTTTTTCTTGTTTGACAGCACTGCGCAGCTCGAAAAGTACTCCATGTACCTGTGTCAAAACTTGGGTGGCTTGTGCTATGTCTTCTTGAGCTCATTGAAGGTGAGTTTTGACCATACCATCAATTCGGTGGAGTTGAGTTGGCTCATCTCCCAGTTCTACTGTTCCTACTGTCAAAGGTGCAGTGGAGACTGCGTGGCTAGACTGGAGTGCCTACTACACTCCTTGTAGTTCAATCTCAATACGATTATACATATTCTCATAATTCTCTAATATCTCCTATGAAGCATTGTTCACTACTGCAATGATGAAATTAAAATCATCCAATGTGAGGGTATTCCACATCTTGGTTATAGGGGTTCTAGGTTTCTTTCGGGAGGAAGATTTTGGAGGTGAAACCTTCCTCTTTTTCGACGAGTCCTTCGATTTCTTTGCCATCATCCCCTTCATCTGGTGTGATAGAGGTAGTCCTTATAGATTCACTGTCTACATCGTGAACCTCTTCAGGATTCTTCATCTTTCTAGGTATGGGTGTATCCTGCGCAGCTTTCAGGCTGTCTACATCAGAAAAATCCACAGGGTTAGCTAGAATGAGAAGTTTTGTCGACCAATCCTTGGTGATCTCTTCGATGTCTTCCTCAGTCAAATTGTAATATGAATGAAAATGTTTCTTTTTCTCATCAGTGCGCTTTGTTATATAAAGGAAGTGGCAGTTCGCGTTGAACTTGATTAAGGGCTGAAACCTGTGGAGGGTATTCAGGGTCATCCGGCTCGGACT
Source organism: Picea glauca (assembly GCA_000966675.3). Classification (NCBI taxonomy): domain Eukaryota; kingdom Viridiplantae; phylum Streptophyta; class Pinopsida; order Pinales; family Pinaceae; genus Picea; species Picea glauca. The sequence continues at coordinate 896,547 of JZKD02S0778795.1, read as the reverse complement.
GGATGGCTTGTTTCAACTGCTTGTAGTAAGTATGGAATATGACATTGGATTTACACTGCTTGTTCATGTCACTGGAGTTACACAACATACAAAACTTCGCGGCCAGTGGTTTGAAGGGTTCGATATCAGGGAAAGTGGTGCCTTTTGGTATCTCCCAGGCGATGAAAGTGATCAGTATGAGTAGCCAACTAAAGTGGAACTCATACCCTTGTTCTTGTGCTTCTCTGCAATCAAGATCTAGTTGGTTTACAAGGTACTGTGCCCAGTTCATCTGTAGTCCCTCCATGCACTTTCCTGCGAGGTCAACTACAAATCCAGTCACTTAGGTAGGTTTGTTCTTGCGAACTAGCATCCCTGAGATCAACTGACATGCAAGGTGTACTGCACCGCTTTGGATAGGGTCTACCTTGTAACCTCGCGTGCCATTCTCGAAATTGCCATAAGTTTCTTTGATTCTCTGTGTGAATGCTCGGTCTAAGGTCTTTCTAGGGTAAAAGTCCCATGGGTCAAGGAATTGCATGCTCATCCCTGTGATTCAATTGATCAAGGTCAGATCCACAGTGATGTGGAGGTTCAACCATAAGTATCCTCCATGGTAGCAGGACAACAATAACTTTACACATGCATTCACCTCTTGATTCTTGCCAAAGTGTGGGATCTTCATCACATTAAGTAGTGTGGATTGTGTGAGGTTCTGGGTCCATGAATGTGGGATAATCTTTGAATTATTTCCTTTAGTTCTGGTCAAATACTTGTGTGGGGCGAGCATGCTCTAAGCCTTCCTGTCGCCAAGGTTGAAGTTATTGAACTTCAGTGTTGCGAGCTTATCCTGGTCGGCTCAAACTGTGTGTATCCCTTTCAGGAGGTACACCATGACTAAATCATAGTCAAAATCTCTGGGTACACTGTCTCGGTTGATGGTGCTGCTTAGAGGGGGTAGGTAGGCAAGTAGAGTTCTTAGAATCAACTTGGCATTCACGATATCGTCTTTGTGTTTAGTACGCTTCTCATCGGCCTGTCGGGATGGTATGACTCGAGAAGTGAATGGAGAGGATGTCATTCCTCTCATCTATGATGCTTGAACACCTATGGATACTCCTCTTTCTGACATGACTGTCTCAGTCATTAAATCAAGCATAATTTCTATTATAGATTATTTGACTGTGGTGAGCTCGTCGGACATATGCGTTTGGGATAAATTATCGGGGTCACAATGATCTTAGACACTGCACAGGAATGAACAACAAGGGTGTGATGATCACTGTATACACTTGCTAGTCTGCGGTCTTCAAATTCTCAGTTGGAAAAAGTGTTCTTCGAGCATGGCGTGATGAGATATACAGGCGATCTTGGAAAGAATTTTCTTTTCAATGGGTATGAGCCTCATTAATTCATATTTTGACCATTATGGCATGGTCTGATGGTTTGGTGGTGAGCCATCAATGCTTTTTGACCTGTTCAATGCAGTAGTCGAATGAATATATCGGCCTCTAACGACTATATTGCTTAGCCTCGGTGAAATGGCCTATTGCACTGGTCTGATATCTCGTCGAACTTCAAATTCTACAAGTTTTCCTTCTGTGAGGCTCCCTCTGGAATTTTCTGTCGCCTGTCGGTCTTAGCTCTCTTTTTACTTAGCTTCCTAGCCTTCTTTCTAGTGAGGTTTTTCTCGGTGATTCTATTCCCATTCTGATTCTTATTTTCCTTGGACATAGTCACTTTTCACTGCTGAGATTATCTCCTAATACTTAGGGGTAATACTTCTTCTATATCTGAGACAAATACTTCAATCCTCTGTGAGTCCTCTATTGCTCTTGCAACTTTGACATCTAGGATTCTAGTGTTAGGTAGCTTCGATTTGTTCTCATGTTCTTCAATCAACTTTGCGATCCTTCTGGTCATGAAATCTTTTAACTCCTGTATTTGCTATTCTAAAACCTCTTCTTCTTCCTTCTTTCTGGCTTGATCTCTTTTAATCCAAGGTTTTCCAAGTAACATAGTAAACGGGGCACTGTCCTCAATAAATTTGATAATATCAAAATCTTCTTCTGTCGATGTTCCATTGACATTCATAGATATATGAGTGAGATTTCCACATAGGGTTACCGGTTTTCCTCTGAATAGTCCTATTCCTCCTAATGAAGGAATCATAGTAGGTCTGCCTATGATTTCCCAAGTTCTCTCTGTCATAATATTCATTTGTGTTTCTTCATCTAGAACACAACCAACGTCGAAGTCCCCTATTCTTACTTCGATGCATTCCTTTTCTTTGAAGATCTCTAATAACCTAACATGTCGGTGATCATTCAAGGTGTCTTTCATCTGTAGCAATGCCTTCTCTGATTCCTTCTAGGGTTCTACTATTTCTGGATCTGCCTTAGGGTTTTCTTCATTTAGATTTATTCTTTCGATATTAACAATCATTCTAGGGCTATCCAATACTTCATGGTCTATAGCTTTGCAACAGAGACAACTAGGTCTTCCACCAGGGCATTCCTTAGCTATATGGCCTGGTTTTCTGCAACTGTAACATAGGTTTAATCCTCTCTTTCTTTTAAATGATCACCAACCTCTTCTGTACTGCGCACTAGGATCGTGGTAGCTAACCTGCAAAAATTTCTTTCTAGGATCCCGCATCCATTTATTATTCCAATCATTCTTTCTATGCATAGGTATAACATATCTATCACTATTCTTATCATATTTATTCATATAAAACCTTCTTTCATCTATCAGTGCCCCAGTTTTCAAACTAGGATAAACTCTATTAAACATACCTAGATCCATACCTTAGAAACAAAATTTTTCACTTATATTACTTCTACATAGCACAAAGCCTCCAGATCTAAAACTTTTAACTATTCTTACCTTTATTAGAGAACTAAGCTTACAAATCTTACCTATTTTCTGCAGATCTGACCTCTTTTCTTCAAAAACTTCCACTTTTACTTTTCTTAGAGCACAAATCATTCAGATCTTGCTTCTTTTCTTCAGATATGGCTTTCCTTTCTTTAGCGCAAAGATTTTTAGATCAAGAGTAATATTGCGCACTAGGGCACAGATCCATGCACAAAAATTCCATAGTTTTAGGATGAATCTTTGCACAAGGATTTTTTTCCCTTAGTCCCCAACAATCACAGTTTCAGGTCCCAACAATGGAACCATTTGTTGGCACAGGGGAAGACCTAGGGTTCAATGCTACAAGAGCACACCAACAAAACCCTAACTACAGGCCCTTTTGGCAACATCTGCGAAGCAGATGAAGTCTCACCCAAGGTAGAGGCAGGGGTGGTTGCAAGACTCAAATGTTTGCAACCTAAGCTGGGACACAAATATGTGATTATATTACTTACAGAGCACTTAGCATCGATCATTCATAAATATTCAATCCTTATTATACTTCGCAAATAACACATAGGATCGCAACATTCACTTAGATATAAGGTATCTTAGTACTTAGCAACAGTAACATGTCGAGTCCAGTAGATCATCACTAAACATATTCATACATGTCAGATCTACTATTCATACACATCTAATGAAGAACAAATCATAAGTAGATTTATCTAAATATATCAAAGCACTTAGCCAACGCAGAGATAAACACATCAAGTCAAAGAACAAAGCATAACACATAGATTTATGTGGTTCACCCCCACCCTGGGGCTACATCGACCAACTCTTCTTCTTTATTATCATCGACCAATCGGTTACAAGCACAGAGCCGTAGAAACCCTTACTTCACACAGAATAGAAGATCTGCGCAGCTCGCTATATCCTTCTTCCTTTCCTTTCAGCACAAAGCCTTCTATATCTTCACACAGGGATTTGCACTAAGCTCTACAAGTCTACACAGAATGCACAAAACCTTTGATCACACAGATCCCTTCTTGGCACTTAGCCTATATCACATAGATACAATACATATTACCATCTCTACTAGATGCCTAGACATCTATTTATACATTTACAAAAATGGGCCCAAGTGTGGGTGAACCCACGTGCCGACATCCCTTTCCCATTACATATTCCTAAAACCCAAAATGGGCCCAAAAGTGGGCCGAGATCCTATGATCTCTACTTCGTCTGGCTCTCCATCTTTGACAGGTTGTCGAAGTCCCAAAAATGGTCAAATATGACCAAGTGTTCCCAAAACTTGGTCAAGGGCCAACACAGGGTGAGTAACTCTGCTAGTCTTAATGCGACCTCATGATTGACCCTTGTGTTAGAAGGGATTCCCAGGAAAAAATGTAGCAATTTGGTTTGTACTCTCTCTATCACAAGATACTATTGTGTTTTTTATTCTTTGGAGAGTGTTCCTCACAACCTATTCCAAAGTGCTATCCTAGCTAATGTTGGTGTAAAATATCCCTAGAAAATAAAAGTTACTAATTAAATTTTATATTTACGTTGTATTTTAGAGGTTGTTGCTTATTCATAAGAGGGAGATGGAAGTGAAATTGTTGATGTTATAACCTTGACACAAAAATGCAAAAGAGATGAATGTGCAGTTTTCAATTCAATGAACTCTAGTTACAGTAGAGAGAAGGAATTTTTTGAAGTACAACAAGCTACTAATTTCAATTCCTTAATTCTGAATGAACGCAATTCTAAATAATCATTAACTACAAAATTTCCAATTTCTTCTCTAAATATTCGAATGTAAAAAATTTCCTATGAAATATTGCTAAAAGAACACATGAACTCAAATTTTCCTTTCAATATAAAAACAAGGATGTGATAACGAAAGGAGAAACATAATCTAAGAAAATCAAGACACTCTCAACATGATTCCCACATCAAATTCACAATGTAAACAAAGAGACAAGAAACATTATTAACATAAGCAAGCAAAAATGTTTACTAATCAAAAAACAATCTGACAAATAAAATGAATCCAAAACTCACGACAAACCAAAAATCCTTTGTCAAACAAGAACCCAAATGAAGATCTGAGATTATAGCCTTGTGACAATGAATATGGGCAAAAAATTGCAAATAGCAAAGAAATACTTTCAATTGTTGAAAACCAACCACAAGCAAGCTCCAAACTCAGAAAATCAATCAATCATGGGATTAGGAAGTTCACCCCAAGATTTTAAGACAAATCTAGGTGGTAAAAGGAAAAATGACTCACTCCATCAAAATCTACAGGAGTCGTCGCAGACTGAGCATAAGACACAGTGCGATGAGCTAGGATAGTTGCAGACCACTAGCAAAGAAGGATGCGATGTCTTCACATTGGAATGGCTAAGTAGGGAGCGACGTTTTAGGATCGTTGCAGGCTGTCCGTGAGGTACAGTGTGACGATGTCTACAATTGTTTTAAAAAATTGGAGAAAGAAAAATAATCCAAAAAAAATTCTAAACCCAGGGAGTCTAAATGGATCACCCACAGACTCAGAGAATGAAAAATATCAGAATAAGGTAGGCTAAAGGAAAAAGGGAAGAAAAAAATCAAAAGGAGGTCGTATCCCCAATATGGTCGCCAATTTTGTTATGGGACTTATCGGTAAATGCATACATAAATAGATCTCCCTAGATCCACCTAGATCTAGAACAAAACAAAACAGGGCATGAGGCTTTGATTAAGTTCTAATCATTGAATTTACTATCAAATGAAAGATAAGTGACATATCATTTAAATATCACTTCCTCTTGTCATTTTCATCCTAGCTCCACTCCAATGCTCATGTGATATCAGATCTGCAAGAAAACACAAGACAACCAAAGTGAAGGCAATATAACATATTCAAAGAGAACCTATATATGTGATCAAGGAATCATACAATAAAACGAGATGAGTTTTCTGGGAAAGAAACATGTCACTGCATTATATTAAAGTGAAAGTGGATATTACAACCAAATATTTGATGTCGCAAGGTCCCCTTCCGATGACCCTTTTCTCCAACACACACTTGCTCCAAACTTGAATGAAGAAGATCCATGATGACTTGATAAACTGAAATGAAGCCCTCAAGAATGGCTCAATGCATAATTCTCCATACAATCTTAGCCTTAATCAAACTTTCTAAATTTATGAACTTATGAACCTTAGCATTTTCCATGAGAAATCCCTCTTTAAATAGGGGTAAGAGAGATGGTTAAAGAGATTAGGATAATTCCACCAAATCAGAGAAGCGAGTATTATCTCAACCATACAAATGCCACCTCACCTTATAGAACATTCGTGAAGGTCGACCTTTTCTTATCATTTTGGCATCATCACACCCTAGTTGTATATAAGCCCGCGAAGACATTGCAAACCCGTTTTAGGGCAGCCTGCAACGACCAGGCATTGTCACCCTGCTTATGATGAAGCCTACGACGACCTTCCTTAATAAGGTTTTTTGGAAGAGAAATCCAATCAGCTTTCTCATTAAGAAAGGCTCTTTTGGGAACATGAACACATGGTTGTCAATGGATCATTAATATGACAAAAATAATGTGTAACAACCCTAGCACTTGTTGTTTCATATTATCTGTCACTTGTTTCATCTTTGAGTTAAAGAGGGAGGAAAATCTACTAAGGCCTAGGGTTACCTACTCCTTAGTAGTCATTTTCCCCTAGGGTTTGGTGGTTGAAGCCTTGGCTTACCAACACTTCATTCATCAACCCCTTTTATCTTTGGCTCTTCTATTATGATTTTTATTCAACATTTTCTGCCACTTTATTGACTCCATTTTCCCTAAGAAAACACTAGTCTAATTCCTCCATTGAGTAATTGATCAACACAACCTTCAAAACCTATTATTTGAACAACTTACTAACACTTTCTAACCCTATAATAGTTTTATCTACTAACCTACTTGATGTTGTTACTAAAGTAAGTTACAACCATTAAATGCAACAGTAAAAGCTCATAAAGCAATTGTAAAGGCTGAATTATACTTTGTCTTATGTGCTTATATCAAATGATAATGTTATGAATTCAATGGTTATTGGTTTTTAGTCATTTTGAAGCTAGTTTCAATACATTCTATGTGAAGTATTGCTCTATAAACATTGTTTTTATAAAATTTCAGTTTACTTCATCATATTCAGAATTTTTTTTTATTTAAGAAAGTCAATGGTTTTATGAAGTGATAACCAGAAAGTGCTCTTGAAAATATATAGTTTTTCTATTGCTTTGTTCCGGGAAGGTACACTTTTGGCATATTATTTCTTCATTGTTTATTTAAACTAGACTTTCTAATTGGTGGTGAGTTGTGAGAGGGGGGATTTTACCTAGCTACTTTCCCTTTGCCTTCTCAAAACCCCAGGTCATCGGGGACATATCCCTTGGGCCTACCACCCTAAATAGAAAGAGACATCCTATTGAGGTGAAAGTGATAGGATAGTCTCCCATTATGCCAATTTGCTTTCCTTTTACCTTCTCTTCTATCAAAGTACAAATTGTGCGATAACATTTTGGTGCTGTTGCCGGGGAACATTGAGTCAATTCTCCTCAAAGATGACACTTTTCGGTAAGACTTTCCTAAAGAATATCTATTTTACAAGATTACTTGGTGACTCCACTGAGGGTAATCCCCTCATCCCTTTGATAATTTGAAGAAAATTATCTGGAGACTCCACTAATGATGAAGCCAACCATGACTTCTCAATGGGACCTAAGAAAATTCAAACCTTTAGACATGAGTAAAATCCCAGGATACCCTCGACAAATTCCCCCGAAGTACAAAAATTGACTCCCTAGATTCACTGGTAGTGATGGGGAAAGATCCGACAATCACATGTTGATTTTTGGGCCTTCTTTCAACTCCATCCTATCAATGATGATGCTGAATATTTGGTAATGAAACTTTTCTCAGCCACTCTTCATGGAAATGCTAGGAGATGGTATGATAATATCCCTGTTGCTAGCATCACATCTATGGACCAGTTAGAAGAAATATTTCTCAAAAAATGGGGTATGAAATTGGAAGATATCCAAACATTACTAAAAATGCTCGAATATGTAAAACAAACTGAGAATGAGACTATCATGGATTTCGAGGTTAGATTTGATGGATTGCTATATCAGATTCCTAGAAGCCATTGTCTTGAAGACAAGTAACTCATGAATCTCTATACCAATAAACTCTTAGTGTATTTGGGGTGTCTCCTAAATAAGAAGGGGCAAAAAACAATCTATGATGCCTATTACATGGCCAGGAAAATCGAGGAGAATATCTCTTTTTCCAAGGTAAAACACATTTTCTCTCTAGGAGCCAAAGTTGATGACCCCAAAGGTACCCCAAACACTCTTAGTTTAGAAATATTAGTTACCCTTGAAACCTTTACTGCTAATTTACAAGAAGAATGAGAACAAATCATTGACCAACAAAATGCTAAGGGGAAAGATCTTGATGAGGTTTTCCAATCCCATAGGGAAGATCAAAGGACTGCTGAAGACACAATTGATGAGCTAGAACCTGAACAAGATGATGAAGTATCGATATGCGCTCCTCCCTATGATTATTCCATCCACGAGCCTTTTCCCCCTACACAAGAAGAAGAGAATGAGGTTAGTCACTTTCCTTTTCAGGATCTTGACAATGCCTTGTTTTATGATTTAGAGAAGGAAGAAAAAATGGAATCCTCGGGAAAGGTAGATATTCCTTGTTGTAAAATTGAAGATGTGGGGAAAACACATGAGGATGAAACAATGATGCATTTTGAAGACACCCAATTTCTCGAAGCTCTTGCACAAGAAGAAATAAATATGGTGAGTTACTTTCTCTTCCAAAATTTTGATGATTCTTTACTTTATGTTTTGGAAAGTGAACATGAACTAGATGAGCCTTTAAATGTTTTAAATGCTTCATGTTATGATACATATAGTGACATGGTTGATAATATTGACGAGTTAATACATGTTGGGAGACATAAATGTGATGTATTTGGTTATGATGTGGACCCCATTTACGCCATTGAGAATCATTTCCAAGTATTTCCTTTACAATTATCACAACATGTTACTTTTAATTTTGGCTAGTGGAAATAATGAGATGCTATAATTACCAATAATTTCCAAACACCCAGGGTTTACCTAGTCCCTTATTCTCCTGATGGTTTTCGGTCATACATTGAGGATTTTGATGAGTACTCTTATGAGTAGTTAGATTTATTCCATGAAGAATATTATCAACCATGGTTGTTCTCAGATCTTGATAGGAGTAAGGACATCGTTTTCCTGAAGAAGGATCCTTGTGACAACGTTCTCCAACCACCTTCGATTACTTTACCTTCCTGTGTACTTAAAGGTGTAGTTGGGAAGTATGTCTTTTGTATTAAGTTTCCTCAAAGGAAAACCATTCAGTTCAAGGCTAGGTTGAATAACTCAATAACAAGTATGTCATCTCAGTATTTCAACCTTCCCTTAAGAACTTATCAGTCACCCTCTAGGTTTTTGCTATTTCCTTCCCAGACCTCAGATTGTGAAGACACCCAAGGTAGCCAACCTTCAGACCCTTTGAGTTAGTCTATTGGACCTCTGAATTTTCATGATCCCTTTCTCAGATGGATTGAGCACTCTCCTAAGAGCATGAATTGGCATTATTTTGTCCCTCCCTCCTGCCTCCCCGAGCTAGAATTTATGATTTTCGATGATATAGTACATTCTCTAACTCATGTTATTTGTGTGCTTAACTTATCACTATTTTGGTTTATGATGACGCACAAAGGTAGGTATTGTGAGACATTTCTAGGGTGGTTTCACTGGTTTTTTTATTTCACCTAGCTTTCAGCCAACAGGTAAGTAGGTAGGAATTTGCATTCATTGTATATACCATCTGCATTTCATGTTAGAATAGTTTGTATTTCCATTCATACATATGCATGTTTTCATTTGGTACTATATATATATATATGAGTTGGGGGTGATATAACCACCACAAATGATTACTAATAGTCTTATGTTGAGATCAATCAGGTCATAGGTTATGCCAGAGATGTTGAGGTTCTCATGTGCTCTACGGTGAGCACATGTCCCCGAGTTGGAGCCAGATGTTATCCCCTAACCTAGGGATAATTGAGGAGATTATGTATTGAGGCCCACAAGTCCTATACATGGAGTACTGAGAGCCATATCGACTTGAGCATGGCCCTGGAGGGCCTATCCTTTCATTCTTTAGTGCCTCAACTTTGTCAGCAACAACAACATCCATCACATTAGCTTGTTCTTGCAGCAAAGATTGGTCTTTCTCCATGAGGTAATGAGTTCGGGTATCATGGTATGTGTCACTCTGATCCTCAAAACCTTTGAATATGTGCATTTAATTATTTTTTCTTCTAACGTTTTCTTTGATCTTATGATTTTCCACTTAAATAGACATGTGGGGAATGACATGATGCCCTAGTAAGCTGGTACCCATAGGGTTTGAGTTTCCACTTGGGGTATTCATGAAAGGCCATCGTCCGTTCCCACCATAATTACCACTTTTAATATTTTTCCCGCTCATCCATCACATTACACTGGTCCATGAATTGGGTTGGCAAATATCTAAGGGTTGTACCTTACCTTATGGGAAGAAGGGGCTAAAGGCCCAGAGGGTAAAAGTAGTTGGAAAAAGGTAGAATCCAAAATAATGAAACCTTGAGATGCTTCGCACAGGGATCCCAAAGAAATAAATAAAAAGATTCTCAACAAGAAACAGAGGGACATGTTGGCACAGGGGCAGACCCAGGGTTCAACGCTACAAAAACGCACCAATAAAACCCTAACTACCCACCCTTTCAACAACACCTGTGAAGCAGATGAAGTCTCACCCGAGGTAGAGGCAGGGGTGGTTGCAGGACTTAGATGTATGAAACCTTAACTGGGACACAGATCTATGATTCTAACACTTAACAAATCACTTAGAAGTAAACATTCATCAACATTCAATTATTAGTAACAGCGCAGACAAACCCTAATTATAGAGCATCGCAGTATTCAATTAGATCTGATGTATTTAAGCACTTATCATAGAGAGGTAGATTAGATTTAGTAGATTCAAGCACTAAGCACATTCACATAGGTCATATCTAACATTCATATACATCGTTAGCACAAAGCATAAACAGATCTATCTATCTATATCAAAGCACTTAACAAGTAAAGACATAAACACATCAACACATCACACAAAGCATAGAAACATGACATGTACGTGGTTCACCCCCACCCTGGGGTTACATCCACCAACTCTTCTTATTTATTATCTATGGTCAAGCTTCTTACAGGCACATATCATCAAAATCCTACTTCGCAGAAGACAGGATATCTGTGTGCACTCCGCCATATATTCCTTCTTCAAGTTAGGGTACAACACCAAGCCTTCTTAGAATTACTTACACATAGCTCTGCAAGTCTCACACAGTATGCACAAATCATCTACAATCCATACTTATCACTTAGCCCAATATCACACAGATATGCCTCTCCTTACATTTCCTAGACATCTATTTATACTTTACAAAATAGGCCTAAACATGGGTAAACCCATGGGCCAAAATCCCCATACCCGTTACATAATCCCAAATCCCAAAAATGACCCAAAAAGGGGCTGAGATCCCGTGATATTTTATTCATCTTGTGCTCCTCCTTCGACAGGGTGTCGAAGTCCCAAAATAGGTCAAAATTGACCAAGGATCTCCCAAAACTTGGTCAAGGGCCAACAAGCTCCCAACACTCACCTGTGACTCATCTCGAGTCACTCTGATATGGGTAGTTTTTCTTTGAAAGACTCAATCTTGGATTGAGCTACTTTGACTTGTTGTTGTGCCATGGCCTCCTATTCAACGAACTCTTGGATGAATGCATCATTGACAGGTCCCTCCAGGAGCTGTTCAACTGCAGTGACAACCTGCTCGAGTTCTGATCCTTGGCCTTTGACCTTTGTGAAGAATTGGTAAGCCTTATCTTCTACAGGTTGGAGCCTATGAGTTACTTCCATAACTCTGCTCTGGATAGTGTGGATCTACTGCTGGGTGGTGCATTTCTCTTGGGATCGCTTCATTCTTTCCACAACTGACAGGGGCTTCGACTGCACCTGTATTATCTCTCCTTGCTACTTTGCTGCTTGGAGCTGTGACTCCAGTGCCTGAAATTATGGGTTCTCAATGAGTTGCTCATACGTCTGGGCACTATGATTACTCAACTTCTTGCATTCCATGGTAAGGGACTTTATCCTTTCAACTGTGTTCTGGGCATTTGATTCTCTTTGATCCCTTAAATCTTGCGGAGTCTTAGGCACTATGCGCAGCTCTAAGTCTGCTATAAGTTGTTGTAGTTGCTGGATAGCTTCTGTGAGCTGCTCTACTTGTTGCATGACTTGGTCCTTTGCCTTTATTTCTAAGACTGTCACAGAGTGAAGTGCTCTGCTGACCGCTTCTTTCACTTTGCATTGCTCCATGAGCAACTGTTCTTTTCCTTGCTGCATCTTTTCTTTTTCTTCATTGAACTTCGCTTGGAGAGAAATATTTTTCTGTTCTACAGCATTGCATCTTTCTACGAGTACACCTTGCACTTCCTTCAAGGCCTGGGTGGCTTGTTCTGTTTCTTCTTATGCTTTTTGAAGGCTAGCTTTGACTGTATCATCTAGTTGGTGGAGTTGGGATGGCTCATCTCCCAACTCTGGTTCTTCCTATGGCAGGGGCATAGTGGAGATTGCACGGCTGGACTGAAGGGCCTGTTGTACCCCTCAGAGTTCAACTTGAATTCTATCATACATTTCTTCCTTCTTGGCTGATTGTTTCTCTACTATTTCCAGTGAAGCGTCATTCAGGGCTGCTATGATGAAGTCAAAATCATCGGAGGTGAGGACAGTCTTCATCTTGGTCATGGTGGCTTTCGATTTCTTCTAGGAAGAAGGTTTTTCGGGGGGGGGACCTTCTTCTTCTTCAAGGGGTCAACCTCATATCTGGGAGGTGTTACTTCACCTGGCTTCTATTCAGGTTATACTTCATCATCACTGCCTCGATCAGGTGACACTGAAGAAATATTTCCTGAGGCGCTACTTAAATTTTGGACCTCCTTAGTCTTCTTGGGTGTATTCTGTTCTTTAAGAGTGTCCTCTGGGCTGTCAAGATTAGATATCTCTGCAGGGTTGGCGGTGATAAGGAGGTCAACAGACCATTCCTTAGTGATCTCCTCAAGGTCTTCTTCTGTAAGTTTATAATATGACTGGAGCTTCTCTTTATGTTCATCTACTTTCACTATAATGTAGATGAAATGTTGATTTGTGTTGCACTTCATCAGGGGTTAGAACCTTTGTAAGGTGTTTGGAGTCATGCGAGGCTCAACTTCGATGGATCTCTTAAGCTGAAGGTAGTACATATGAAAAACAACATTCAACTACCACTGTTTGTTCATATCACTCGAATACCAAAGGGTAGCAAACTTCGTGGCAAGCGGCTCAAATGGATTGATGTTTGGGAAGGTCGTACCTTCTGGCATCTCCCAGGAAAAAAATGCAATGAGGATCAGGAGCCATCTGAAATGAAATTCATAACCCTAATCTTGTGCTTCTTGATAGTCTAGTTCAATCTAATTGACTAGATACTTCACCCAGTTCATCTGTAAGCCTTCTACACACTTCCCCATGAGGTCGACAACAAAGCTCATGACCTGTGTGGGTCAGTTTTTGCGTACCATATTTCCATCTATCAACTGAAATTCTAGGCGCACTGTGCCATTTTGGATGGAGGTTACCTTGTAGCCTTGCGTCCCCTTCTCTACATCACCATATGTGTCTTTAATCCTTTGTTCTAGCACACGATCTATGGCCTTCCCTGGGTAGAACTCCTGTGGGTCAGGTCCTTGCATACTCAACCCTGTGATCCTATGGATCAACATTGTATCGATTGTAATACAGTGGTCTAGCTATTAATATCCACCATGGTAACATGACAATAGCATCTTGACACAGGCGTTGACTTCCTGGTGTCTTTTGAAGTGTGGGATTTTCATGACGTTTAACAAGGTGGACTGTGCGAGGTTCATCATCTACGATTGAGGGATGATATTTGAGTTCTTTCCCTTTGTCTTGGTTAGGTATTTGTATGGGGAAAGCATGCCGTAGTTCTTGCGATATCCAAGGTTGAAGTCACTGAACTTCAACGCGGTGATCTTGTCCTGCTATGCTCGAACTGTGTGTATCCCCTTCATGAGGTATGCAGTGACCATGGTCTACTTGAAATCTATGGGTACACTATCATGACTTACTGTGCCAGCTAGAGGTGGGATATAGTCGGGTAATATAGATGGGATCAACTTCGCATTGGCTAGGTCATCTCGGTGTTTGGTTCACTTTTCTGCTGATGGTCTAGATGATCCGGCTCCATGAGCAGTCGATGGAGAGGCTTGCATTCCTCTCGTCGATGACGCTTGTATACCTAGAGACATTGACATTTCTCTTTTGGTCATGAGGTCGATGAGAACTTCCTTGAAAATTTTCTCTTCCGCGCTGAACTCGTTTGACATACATGCTCGGGTTTGAAAATCTTAGGGTCAGAGAGTAATCTTTCAATGCAATGGGATAGATGGAAAAAGCATGATGATCATTGTGTGAAAATCAACTAATCTGTGGGCTCAAATCCCAGTTAGAAAAAGTGTTTTCGGTGCGTGGCATGACAATATAAATAGATACTTGGTAGCAAATCTATTGCAACAGGTAAGAAGCCTTCATTAACTTAGTTCTATCCATTATGGCGTGGTACCAACGGTCTGGTGGCAAGATGTCTAACCATTAATGCCTTTCTTCCTGTTCGAGGTGTTAGTCCAATGGTTATACTGTCTCTAACGACTATATTGCTTCGCCATGGCAAAGTGCCATGTGACGTCGTTCTGGTATTCTGACGAAGCTCCAATTTTTCAAATTTTCCCTCTACGAAGTTCCCTATGGAACCTTCTGTAAATTTTTGATCTTATCTCTCTTCTTGCTTAGATTTCTGGCCTTCTTTCCAGTGAGCTTCATCTCAGTATTCCCTTTTCCATTTTGATTCTTATCTACTTTTGGCATAGTTACTTCGCGTTGTTGAGATTATTTCCTAAGATTTGAGGGTGATACTTCTTCTTTATCTGGAATAGGTACTGCAATCTTTTGTGGGTCTTCTAGTGTTCTTTCAGATTTGACATTCCAGTCTTTGGTTTTAAGTATCTTCGCTTGGTTCTCCTGTTCTTCAATCAAGTGTGTGATATTCCTAATCGTGAAATCTTTTAGCTCTTTCTTCTTTTGTTTTAAGACTTCTTTTTCTTCCCTTATGGTCTGATCTCTTTCTATCGAAGGTTTTCCAAGAAACATAATAAATGGAGTGTTTTCCTCAATAAATTTAACAACTTCGAACTCTTCTTTTTTCAAAGTTCCATTGGCACTCATAGATATCTAGGTAAGATTTCCACATAGGTTTATCAACTTTCCTTTGTATTGTCCTATTCCTCCTAATGAAGGAATCATAGCAGGCCTCCCTATAGCTTCCCAAGTTCTTTCTGTCATGATATTCACCTATGTTTCCTCATCCATAACACAGTCAATGTCAAAGTCTCATATTCTTACTTCAATACATTATTTTTCTTTGAAGACCTCTGATAAACTGATATGTCAGTGATCATTCAGGGTTTCTTTCATCTGTAGCAATACTTTCTCTGATTCTTTCTGGGGTTCTACCATAATCTCAGTTGCTTGACTTTTCTCGTGGTCTCCTTGCCTCATATTCATCTTTTCAAGTTGAGCAATCATTCTAGGGAAATCCAAAACTTCATGGTCCATAGCTTTGCAACAGAGGCAACCAGGTCTTCTCTCTGGGCATTCCTTAGCAAGGTGTCCCAGTTTTCTGCAACTATAACAGAGGGTTAATCCTATCTTTCTCTTAAATGATTCCCAACTATTCATGTACTGCACGCTAGGATCATAATAGCTAACATGAAAACATTTCTTTCTAGGATCCTGCATCCACTTGTTAGTACAAACATTCTTTCTATGCATAGGTATAACATATCTTTAACTATTCTGATCAAATTTACACATGTTGAACCTTCTTTCATCTATTAGTGCCCTAGTTTTCAAGTTAGGACATAATCTATCAAACATACCTAGATCCATATTGTTGAAACAAAAATTTCCACTAATCTTACTTCTATAGAACACAAAGCTTCCAGATCTAAAATTTTTCACTATTCTTACCTTTATCAAAGCACAAAGCATTTAGATCTTAACTCTTTTCTTCAGATCAAACTTCTTTTATTTAGCATAGAACTTCACAAACTAAGTAGAGTATTGCACACTAGGGCAACATATCTACACATAAATCTTTCACAATTTCAAATCGGATCTTTGCACAAAACTTCTTCTTCCTCAGTTCCCAACAATCACAGTTTCAGGTCCCAGCAATGGAACCATTCGTTGGCACAGGGGCAGACCCAGGGTTCAATGCTACAACAATGCACCAACAAAACCCTAACTACCGACCCTTTCGACAACACCTGCGAATTAGATGAAGTCTCACTCAAGGTAGAGGCAGGGGTGGTTGCAGGACTCATATGTCTACAACCTTAGTTGGGACACAGATCTGCGATTCCAACACTTAACAGAGCACTTAGCAGTAAACATTCATCAACATTCAATTCTTAGTAACAGTGCAGATAAACCCTAATTACAGAGCATCACAGTATTCAACTAGATCTGATGTATCTAAGAACTTATCATAGAGAGGTAGATTAGATCTAGTACATTCAAGCACTAAGCACATTCACATAGGTCATATCTAACATCCATATACATTGTTAGCACAAAGAATAAATAGATCTATCTATCTATATTAAAGCACTTAGCAAGTAAAGACATAAACACATCAACACATCACACAAAGCATAGAAACACATCATGTACATGGTTCACCCCCACCTTGGGGCTATGTCCACCAACTCTTCTTCTTTATTATATTCGGTCAAGCTTCTTAAAGGCACATAGCATCAAAATCCTACTCCACAGAAGACAAGAGATTTGTGCACACTCTACTAGATCCTCCTTCTTCGAGTTAGGGTACAACACCAATCCTTCTTACAATTTCTTGCATGTAGCTCTACAAGTCTCACAATGTATGCATAAAGAATCTACAATCCATACTCATTACTTAGCCCAATATCACACATATATGCCTTTCCTTACATTTCCTAGACATCTATTTATACTTTACAAAATAGGCCTAAACATGGGTAAACCCATGGGCCGACATCACCATACCCGTTACATAATCCCAAATCCCAAAATGGACCCAAAAAGGGGTCAAGATCCCATGATCTCTGCTTCATATTGCACTCCTCCTTCGACAGGTTGTCAAAGTCACAAAATAGGTCAAACTTGACCAAGGATCTCCCAAAACTTGGTCAATGGCCAACAAGACCCATAAAAAGTAATAAAACGCGACCTAGTTAGAGGATAGGAGGTTGCATCACGAGCCAACCTATTAGGTCCATGGGAATGTAGCAGTATGCCACTACCAACAACTGTTCACCATGCCAGGGTAGTGGCTCTTGGTGGCATAGCCAAGAGAAAGGGGGTCTCATCACGAGCCAACCTTCTCATTTCCACGAAATGATTGTGGGTAACATTGCCACCATTGGTCACCACACCAGGGTAGTGGATCTTAGTGGCATAACCAAGAGAAAGGGGGTCTCATCACGAGCCAACCTTCTCATTTCCATGAAATTCTTGTGGGTAACATTGCCACCATTGGTCACCACTCCAGGTCAGTGTCCCCTAACTAGCCTCTTGAAAGAAAAATCAATAAGAATAAAAGATAAAATGCATGAATGGGATTGGAAAAATTTGCATACATGACAAGTGCAGTTCACCCTCTGCAGAGGCACCCACAGGTAAGCCATAAATTTCCCTCCTATCACTGCACCCCTTTCCCATACATCCCTTACCATCTCATCCACTCAAATGGCCTAGGTTTGACTTCTCCCAGAAACATTCCACATCCAATGAGAATTATCCCAATAGGAAGTCCTAGTGTTCCCTCCAAACTTGGCTTTTAGATTAGTATAATGTCTTTGACACTTGTCCGGGTAAACATGGTTTTATGCACATGTTTAATAACTTGATGCTTAGATGTGATTGACATTGCTATGATCCTTATGACTTATCAGACCATGGAGGGTGTATCTATTGATGTTGCAGGGCCACACCTGATGGACATGTACCCCGATGTATAGGTACACATGGGGAGATGATTAGTTCTGACCTCCATGGGGCTAAAATCCCACTAAATGGATGTTGAGACCCCAACAAGGGGGCATAGATAGATCAAAGTATTGCACTAGAGAGAGAGGAGGAAATTTCACTAGGGGTAGCCTGGCAGGCCTGGACCTAGGGGGTTGTGCCCTTTCCACCATGATGTAGGCCTTGGAAGGCCCATGATGTCACCCAAGTCACCCATAATATCATCCAACATTTTGGGATGTTTTGGAGGAAGTTCTGTGCCAAGTGGCATGTGTTGCAGGTTCGTGAGACCCAAGAAGGCCTAATGTTTTTCTCCAGGAGGCCAACGTTGCCCAAAAAGGGCCTAACGTCACCTGAAAAGGGCATGACGTCACCTTAGAATCTTATTTTAGGGTTTTATTATGACATTTAATGTAAAAATTGGATATTATTTGTAACTGGCCATGTCGACCTTTTTGACCTAATTCTGGTCATTAGTATTGTATAAATAAGGGAAAATTGCCTCTTATTTTTCATCATCTTTCACTCACACTTTTGAGGTATGAAATTTTCACCCTACTTAGGGTTTTGTGACTGAAATTTAGTGCGTACTTGTTGAAGGAAGGATAATATTGGTGTTTTTGAGCATTTTCTTGGTGGAAAGTCTACAACTAGGTGATATGCTAGATTATTCTTAGTGAATGTAAGTAAAATTCTGCAATTCTTCTTTCTTTTGAATGGTTATAGTATCTTTACTTTTCATTTTTCTAAAGATTATGAAATTTCTAGATTAAAACCCTAGGAGATTAAGCACATGCTATTGTCCTTATCTCAATTTCTATCCACCTACTAGATTGTGCCAAGGGGCATTTTTCCTAAAGCCATTGCTAAGGGCCTTGCCATTGCAACACCCTAGCACTTGTTGCTTCATATTACTCATGACTTGATTCATATTTGAGTTAAAGAGGGAGGAAAATATACTAATGCCTAGGGTTACCTACACCTTAGTAGTTATTTTCCCCTAGGGTTTGGTGGTTGAAGCCTTGGCTTACCAACACTTTATTCATCGACCCCTATTGTCTTTGGCTCTTCTATTATCATTTTTCTTCAATATTTTCTGTCACTTTATTGACTCCATTTTCCCTAAGAAAGCACTAGTGTAAGTCCTCCATTGAGTAATTGATCAACACAACCTTCAAAACCTATTCTTTGAACAACCTACTAACACTTTCTAACCCTAGAATAGCTTGATCTACTAACCTACTTGTTGTTGTTACTAAAGTAAGTTAAAACCATTAAATGAAAAATTAAAAACTCATAAAGCAATCGTAAAGGATGAATTATACTTTGTCTTATGTGCTTATATCAAATTCTAATGTTATGACTTCAATGGTTAATGATTTTAACTCATTTTGAAGCTGGTTTCAAGACATTCTATGTGAAGTATTGCTCTCTAAACATTGTTGTTAAAATATTTCTGTTTACTTCATCATATTCAACAAATTGCTTTATTTAATAAATTCAATGATTTTATGAAGTGCTAACCAACAAGTGATCTTGCAAATATATAGTTTTCTTGTTGCTTTGTTCCTGGAGGGTGTACTTCTGGCATATTATCTCTTCATTGGTTATTTAAACCGAACTTTCTTATCGGAGGTGCCTTGTGAGAGGGGATCGTTTACCTAGCTACTTTCCCTTTGTCTTCTCAAAAACCCAGGTCACCGGGGACGTTTCCCTTGGGCCTATTACCCTAAATAGAAAGAGACATCCTATTAAGGTGACAATGATAGGATAGTTTCCCGTTACGCCAATTTTCTTTCCTTTTACCTTTTGTTCTATCAAAGTGCAAATTGTACGATAACAGGGAAAATGGAGTCAATGATGTGGCAACAAATGTTGAAGAGAAATAATGATAGTAAGAGAGTCAAAGACAAGAGAGATTAATAGGTGGAGTGTTGGTAACCTAAGGATCCAACTATCAAACCCTGAGGGAAACTAGCTACTAAGGTGTAGGTAACCCTAGGCCTTAGTAGATTTCATCCCTCTTTAACTCAATGATGAAGCAAAATTGGCTAAGATAAAGCAATAAAATTAGGGTGTTTCAATGGAAAGGCCTTAACAAATGCTTCAAGAAAATCGACCTCTTGACAAGATCTAGTAGGTGAAGTCTTTTAAAGCTAGGACAATAACATGTGCTAGTCTTCCTAGGGTTTAAACAACCAATTTCATAATCTCAATGTAAATGCAAGATACAAATGACTATAACCATTCAATTAAGAATAGTTTTAAGAAATTTCACCTACATACATCAAGAATCATCAAGTAAAACCCTAGTTGAACACATCCACCAAGAAACTTACCAAAATACTCCAAATTTAGCCTTCCTCAACAAGTGCGCCTAAAATTTTAGCCAAGAAACCCTAGGTAGGGCACAAATTTCAGTCCTCACAAGTGTGAGTGAAAGATGATCTATAATACAAGGGTTAAAACCCTTATTTATACAATACCAATGACTAGAATTAGGTCAAAACAGGCTAACATAGCTAGTTTAACATAATATCCAGTTTTTACATTAAATGTCATAATAAAACCCTAAATCAAGCTATAAAGATGATGTCATGCCATTTTAAGGTGACGTTAGGCATTCTTAGTGAAACGTTGGCCTCCTGGAGCAAAACGATAGGCCTCCTTGGGCCTCTGGATCTTGCCACACATGCCATCTAGCACACAACTGCCTCCAAAGTGTCCAAAATGTTGGGTGATGTCATGGGTGGCCTGAGTGACTTCATGGGCCTTCTATTAGTCCCTAAAGTTGCACTGACTATGAGAGGGTGCAAGCTAGGGCATCACCAATTTATTGCAAAAATGTTTTGAAGCTTTTTATGGTTTGGTTTTTCGAATAAGATGGTTGAAAACTAGCTCAAGAGTATAGCATAACATGAAAATCACAATCAGAACATAGCATATCCCATTTTCTGGTTAAAAGGTAGTCACATAGATGAATTATACCAATAATAAAAGAGAGGAGGAAGCTTCTAATTTGTCAACTTCACATAAATCCTTGTCTCAGAGTATCATAAAGAAGCAAGACCATAAGCTTGAAATCAAGACTTGAAAATAATTTCCACTGTAAATTTTTCACTGTATTAATTAACAATAAAGAAACAAATGCACTGCAATCTAAATAATGAATTCAAGCATGAAGAAATAAAACAGAGTAGAAAAGAGTGTCTAACCATCCATATGCCTTTGCTATTAAGTGTCAAATAGAATAATAATGCCTTACAAGGAGTTTTAGAATAGGTCCTTTGGATCTCCAATATTTCGACCATAATAGAGTCTTTCCTTTGCCTATTTAAACCATCCATAAAACCTCCAAATCCTATCTTCTAGTGTACTCTTAATGACTAGATCCGAATAGTATCTATCTACTAGGGAAGTTAGCTCAAAAAGAGATTTTACAATCCAAAAATAGATCATTGCTCAACATATTGATATTGTGTGATCTTGCTAGCATTACATTTGATTCTACAAAATATGGATTAGTTTGATCTAGTCATACAGTTTGAGGTCTTTGCATTTCACAGGCCCAAAATGAGTAGACACTGCCATATTTCCTGGAAAACGTCAAAATTATGATTGTAGCAATCTTCATGAAACGTTTAGGATATAATAACAACAATAGATTTAGTAGTTTTCTATTTGATCTTTGAGGTAAACACGACACTGTGCCAATAGAGTCTGAAGTTTATTTCTTTGAGTTCTTTGAGCAACGCCCTTTGCTCTTTTTTCTTCTTTTTGAAACCTTGAATCCTTTCTTCCTAACGAGCATTCCATTGTTCTATATGTGCCTTTTCTTTCTTCAACTATCTCACTGTCTTCTGGAGTTCCTTGATCCTTTCTTTATCAGTTCTGATTTTAACCCTGAATTCGGGGAATTCTTCAGAAGGTGAAGGATCATTCAGATTTAAGGAAACCTTGGGTTTTCTCAATTTAAATTGGTATTTAGAAACCAATCCTAAACTATGTTCTTCATCAGAACTTGTTGAATCAATGGCTTCAGGCATATCTGATATGTGATCTGAGTCTACAAGGTAACCCTTTTTATTCTCAGGAATCTCACTGCTACCTTTAGCAATTTCTGTAGCTTTTTCCAATCTAGTTGTAGCTCTCATTACAGGTCCTGTAGATGATGAAACAATCTGTTTACCTTTCTTTGTTGGTTTCTTATGCAATGGAGTTCCTTTTGTCTTTCTCCTATTACCTGCTTCAACATATTCATAGTGATCTTCTATAACTATGAATTTTTCTTCTTTGATCGATAGATTAAACATGGCTTTAGACTTCAACCTGCACTTGTTGGTAACCCTAGTAGAATTCCTTCTAGGTTTTTGAGAGGCAAACACACCTTTATCCTTTGTCCTTTTGACTGCAGCTCCCTTTTTACTGGTTGATAGTGATTCATGCTTGATTGTAGTTTGAATATCAAAATCTTTTTCTGAATCTTCTTCCCCTTTAACATCTTCCTCAGAAAACATTTCGATTTCTGGATCCAACTTTGGTCTTTTACCTCTATTATTCCTAGTCACCCTGATATCAGGCATTTCTTCTTTAACAGGGGTTTCATCAATTGAAACATTTTGTTTCTGTGTAACAGTATTTTTTCCTTTGCCTCTCTTCTGTTTGTTGGACTGTGTGTTAGGATTTAAGGATTGCATGAGCTAGCTCCAGAGTTTCTGTAATTCTCTCAAAGCAGACAGAACTAAAGTCTTAATTAAGACTTGATGAAACAAGTTGCTCTTTGCATTGGAGGAGAGTGACTGCACTCTCTTTGACATCTTTGTCAAGCTTTTGAGTAGAAAGTAAGGCAGATTTAAGGGATAATCGCCCTTTAGATGCATTAATATCCTAATGTGGTAGATATAGACTAGTGAGAATCTAGCTTCGTAGGTGATATACCTGTGGATAACGATCATAGCAGTGTGCCATTCTGGTCTAATCTAGATGTGAGGAACTCCCCTTCTCCAATTTGGATTTTTCTTATTTGGAAGAAGGAATTGATTAACAAACTCTATAACCACATGCTCTTTCTTCCACCATCTTTCTCCTCCAACCACTAATCTGCAAGCTTTGGCAATTGTCTTTTCTATCACCAGCATCAACATCTTCCCAATCTCCACTTCATGACCATCAAAGTTTAGTGCAAACTCCATAGAGAACTGCTCGTCGTAACCTTGGAAAGTGGTAAGGAATTCAAACCAACCGACATCTCTGAACCTTTGAGCCATCTGAGGATAAGCTTCGAGGAGTTCAACACCCTCGGGTTCTAATATGACCACCTGTCCACTCCTCTTAGGCGCCATCAAAACATAATGCTATAACTGGCATGGTTTGGATTCCAAATTTTCCACCTGCAATCTGTTAGTATATAACTGTTCTTCTGAGAAAATACCTGTGCCTAAAATTCAGCAAAATCAGATAGAGAACGATAGGTTCAAATAATGATCGTTGAGATTTAGACAATTTGAAATGGGTCCTTTGCGGGTACAGAGCCATCCAATCATGTAACAGATTGAATCATAAAATGATTCCAAAAATATTGTGGGACACATGCAAACACTTAGTCCACGATCTGTGTCATCATAATGAAATCAGGGTGGCAGGCGCATATTAAGGCATGATTATCTTTGCGCTATGGGAATAATGCTATTCCAGTAGAACTATTAATGACTTAGCATAATTTGAATTTGTAAAGTTTAAACAGGCATATGAAGTTACACATCATTTAAAACCATGTCTTAAAACTCCAAACTTAAAGAAATTATTCAAAAAGATGAAGCACAAACCATAACAAGCTAAAAACAATGATGAAAATCAAATGGAAGAAGATAATGAAGTGCAGGTAGGAAGGGTTTGGGATTAGGGTTTCTCACAAAATCAAAAGAAAAAATTAGAGACTAACACTGGCTCCTTCTGGGGATGGAGTTTTGATAATAAACTCCAATAACTACAGACCAATTCCTTTTCCTTTATTTCTTATTCACTGATCTCCCTACAACTGTCAGTCTTTTATTCGTAGCATAACTGTAAAAACAAGTCCAATGGGTATATGGAGTCTTTATTGAAAAGAAAACCTACCATACTAACTAAAACCTGATGAGTCATTATAGAAAATAGTGCTTCAAGAACCTCCCATTCACTGGGCCTCCAAAAGTTTCGGTGTTGTCCAAGTTATGCAGGAGAAAAGTGTTATTGTTCATTACGTTGGATATTCTGAAAGGACCATACCATAGGTTATCAAACTTACCATGTTTTTCTTTATCCTCTCTCCTGGCATCCCACCTTAACACCAAATCTCCCTCATTGAAAATATCTTTCTTAGTTCCCTTATCGAATGTAGACTTGACTTTGATTTGGTGAGCAACAACTTTTTGATTCACTTGTTCTCTGACCTGCTGAACTTCAATCATCTGAAAAATTCTCCTTTGGATATCGTTGGGTTCTTCTAACTCTTCTTGTAGAAACTTTAAAACTGGCAGGCCCAATTGAGTTGGAAGAATAGCTTCTGTCCCATATACCATCTGGAAAGGAGATGTCCTAATAGACTTGTTGTTTCTAATATGATCAGCCCAAAGGGAAAAATTTAACTTGGAATCCCATGATTTTTTATTTTCTGACAATAGTTTTTTGATAATCCTTATCAGAGTATTATTGGAAGATTCTGCCAATCCATTCCCTTGGGGATAGTACAGAGTAGAATGCACCAATTTGATACTATACTTATTGCAAAATTCAATCATGGAATTCAATTTAAAATCATGTGCATTATCAGTGACCAGTTTTTTAGGACAACCAAACCTGGAAAACAATATCCTTCTAGAAATTCCATGATTACCTTGTCTGTTGTACTCCAAGTCAGAATTGCTTCGATCCACTTCGTAAAATAATCCGTGGCTGTAAGAATCCATCTATGTTGTCCTGAATCTGACAGATTAATATCTCCAATGAGATCCAATCCCCACTGTTGAAATGGTCCATGGGTGATGATTGGTTTTAGAGGCAAAGATATAAGTTTTTGCTTTCCAACAAATTTCTAATAGGGTTCACATGCCCTGACTTGAGAAAAATAATCTGAGAATAGAATTGGCTAGTAATAGCCTGCCTTAATAATCTTGAAGGCAGTAGCCTTCCAATGATGATGGACTCTGCACACACCATGATGCAGATCATGAGAAATTTGTTTAGCTTCTTTTTCATCAACACACCTCAATAGAAAACCGTTAGGGTCTTTCCAGAATAGGGTCTAATCAACAATGCAGTACTTTATTTATCTTAACTTTAATGATCTGAATTTTGATTTATCCAACTCTGGGGGAGATTGAAATTTCAACAAAAAAAATACAATATCTTTGTACCATGGTGAAGAAACATACTTGTTGTTTACCTGTGAATGTGTTCCTTCAATGTGGACAGAGGAATCCTTTGTCTTGTTTGAAAGATGGTACAACCCAATTGCTTTGCAATTAGATTCTGTCATTAATTTGGCAAGGCCTTGTCCTTTTATCAGCTAAGTAGGATTTATGGTGACATCATACTCCAAGATTTTTTTTATCCATTTCCCTCTCTTTCCTTCACAATCAAGCTGAACCAATATTTCTTTTACTGCACTACTTGGGACATAAGCAGTAATCTCAGATTGAAGAACATATACTCTGAAGGATTTCAGAGCCTTTACCAAGGCATAGACCTGTTTTTCTATTATATCATACTTCAATTTAGAGTCTCTGAGAGTTTTTCTAAAGAAGGAGATGGGTTGCTCGTATCCTTGCTCATTTCTTTGCAGAAGAACAACAACTATGGTATTTTTTGATGCAAATGAAAAAATCATGAATTCTTTGGAGTAATCTAGGCTAATTAGAATAGGTGCATGAACAATAGCCTACTTTATCCTTTCAAAGGATTCTTTTTCTTCTGGTATCCACTTAATTTCTACGTCCTTTTTCAACATGTCAGTAATGTACTTGATAGTCTTTGCAAAGTTAGGTATAAACCTCCTTAAAAAATTAATTTTACCAATGAAGGAATGAATTGACCTTTTGTTTCTCGGAATGTCTATTTGTTGGATAGCCTTTACTATTTCAGGATCTGTTTTAATACCTTCAGGTGAAACGTTGTGTCCTAAAATCTTTCCTTCCTCCATGGAAAAATGTGATTTTTTGGGATTAAGTGATATACTGTACCTTCCGCACTTCTCAAAATTCTACTTCAAGTGATGTAAATGGTCTTCGCCGGATGCTGAAAATATAGTGATGTCATCAAGGTAAATAACCACAAACCTGTCTTTCTCATCAATGAAAGCAATGTCCATATCCCTTTGGAATGTGGCTCCTGCGTTCATCAATCTGAAGGGCATCTTTTCATACATAAAAGTGCCCCAGGGAGTGGTAAAAGATGTTTTCTTTTTGTCCTCTTCGACTATTGATATTTGATTGTACCCTAAGTATCCATCAAGCATAGATATCCTCTTTTCACCGACAACTCTCTGTAAGATATAATCCATTTTTGGTAATGGATAATTGTCTTTCAAAGAGCACCTGTTTAGATTTTTGAAGCCCACATAGAGCCTTATCTCTCCGTTCTTCTTCCCGACATGCACAAGGTTGGCTACCCATTCTGAGTATCTCAGTGGCACTATGATTTTTGCTTCTAGAAACCTTTTTAGCTCCTTTTCTATTATAGGTAACAATAAAGGATTACATTGCCTGAACTTTTTCTTAACAGGTTTTGATCCAGGTTTCAGAGGAATTTTGTGCTGAATAATTTCTGTATCAAACACTTTCAGATCTTCATAAGACCATGCAAATATATCTGAATATTGTTTCATTAATTCAACATATTCTTCTTTCTATTTTTGTGACAGTTTTCTAGATATTTTGACCAAACTGGGGTTTGCATCCGGACTAATGTCACAGTCCACTACATCTGTTTCTTCTGTTTGGATAACAACCTTCCTGGAAACATCATTGTGATCGAACAACCTCTCTAGTGGAACCAAACCTTTGGGCAGATGGTTTGTCTTCAGTTCAATGATTTTGTGGCCAGCAATAGTATCTTGAAGGACTTCTGCAACATGCATTTTTGCTTCACCATTTTCATCATCTTGATCTATTGAAATGTTAGAAAACTCTTCAATAGTTTTCAAAAATCTTTGAATTTTCTCATTGTCTTTAAAAACCTGCCAATGTTTTATATTATCCGGTATTGAGGGTCTATGTCTGACCTCAAATTCGAACTTCAGATTAGGAAACATTGGGGTTTTAAGGTTGCTAGCTGCAAGTGCCAAAGAGTCAGCCTGCTAATTTAAATTTCTATGTACAAAAGTAATATTGAATGCCAAAAAGAAATTATCCACATAATCCCACACCTCATTTCTATATTGTTTCAACCTTTGCTGTTTGGTTTGATATATATTCTTGATCTAGTGAATAATAATTTCTGAGTCTCCAAAAATAGACAGCTTATCTATACCCATATCTTTAGCAGCTTTCAAACCTAACAACAAGGCTTCATACTCACTGATGTTATTGGTGGTGTCAAATTCAATTTTATATGACATAGGAATAACCTCCTTGGTAGGGTAAATGAAGACAATCCTAGCTCCAGAACCTTCTTTAGAACATGCTCCATAAAAATACATTTTCCAAACAAAATTGTCTTTACTGTCTCCAACTGCAGTTGTTGTCTTTCTGATTGATACTTCTGTCATCTCATCACTCATATGAAAAATAGAAGAACCAAGATCATCTTCTACAACATATATAGGATGATTAGTGGGATTATTGTGATCACTTACCAAATAAGCCAATCTTACTTCTCTGTATAATCATCACTGTTCCCCACCAAAAATAGGTATGGTTGCATAGTTAAGGTCCATCTGTAGAGTACCACCTACCTTCTTGGCCCAAGATCTTGAAAAAAGCATTCCGAATTTTGGTGGTATGTCAGCCACAATAACATTTAATACCACACTTTTCATAGGTAATTGGGAAAGAGTAACAACCACATCTTTTATAACTCCAAGGCATTTGACTTTCTTGGAGTCAAAAGAATATATATCCTGATATGGTCTAGTAATGTCCAACCCTAATTCTTCCATCACCACCTTAGGCGTGACATTATGCGAGGCACCATAATCCATTAGGTAGTTGTGAAATATCTTGTCATGGACATTTAATGAAATGTAGAATGGTGGAGAGGCATCAATTCTATCTTCAATGTGAGGTCCAATAGTTATAGAAGGGTTTTCATCCTCTAGATTGACTGTATCTGGAAAGGTGACTTGAGATGGAGGCTGTAGAGCCTTGAGGACAATCTTTTTGAAGGGTTTTGTTTTCATGAGTTCTAATAATTGCACTGGAATCTTGATTTTGTTGATTTCATGTTCTAAACTGAAAGAATAAATGTTTCTGTTTGGTTCCTTTATGTCAACAGTACTATCCTTGGCAGGTTGTTTCAATGGTTGATCAACTTGAATATTGGGACTTCCTTTGATAATTCATGTTTTAAATGGAGTACTAGCCTTCTTTGTGGAAACAAGTGTATCCACTTTAGGTGCATTTGAACCATATCTGAGATTGTATTTTTTCCTTTTAGGTTCCTTTTGGACGATCTCATCTACATCCCCTTCCTCAAACTAGTTTGCAATCAAAGCATCTTCATAGTCCTGCTGTGTCACATGTAGAGGAGATGATTCATAATCATTCAGATGAACTACATGGTCTTCTTATGTATCATCTTCCTCCTCCTCCTCATCTACTACATTATTCTAAAAAGGAGGAAAAACCTTTTGGTCATCTTGGTTTTTTATTTCTCTTGGTAAGATTTGAGGTGCATTGTTTGGCCTCTTGAACTGATTTGGATTTCTGTATCCACTCTCCTATGCAGGTCTATTGGGATGTTTTTGTTCCATCTTCAACCTTGCCATTTCAGATTTCAGATTTTTCAGCATCTTATCCATTTCATCCATCTTAGAATCAGATGCTGAATTAGAAGATGAAGGCAACTCTTCCTTTTTCTTTTTCCTGTCTTTATCACTTCTAGACTTCAATTTGTCTTCTGCTAATATGTTTTATTCTACCTTGATAGAAACATCTTGCATCAGGCTGAGGGTAGCAGCTCTTCTTTCCCTAAGAAACAAGGAAAATTCGATATCAAATTCATTGGAAAAAGTTATTTTAGCTGATGTCTCTGAAGGTTTAATCTCCTCTGGAATTTTACCATACATATGGTTGAACCTTTGGTAAAATCAGGTATTGATTCACCTTGTTTCCTCCTTAAAGCACTGAATTTGGTAATGTAGTATAAAAAGTCTTTCTTGTCTGCCCAGTGTTTAATAAAGGCATCATCTAAGGCTACAATATCAACAACTGAATTAGGAGGAAAACTCCTGAACCACTTTCTTGATTCCCCATTTAGATTCTGCACGAATAATCTCATCCACACATCAACATGCTCTACATTGAAATTATATACAAAACTATAAAATGAACTCAAATGCTCTTCAACAGTAACTGCTCCATCTCCATTGAATCTGCGAAAGTATCTCATATAATCATTTGGTGGAAAGGCAAACATGACTTGTGGAAGAACCAAAGGGGCATACCTTGCTGCAATGATTTCATCCATTCTGTTTGCAGCCATATTTGCTATTTTTGGTGTTTTGGGAGTAAGTAAGATTGGTGATGTTGGAAGTGAAAATGCCCCTTGTGTATTACAAATTAACTATACTGTCATTGAGTCTTGATCTTTAGTAGATAAGGATTTCTCTTCTGAACTATGATCAGATGATGGGCTAAGAAACAAAGGATTCTTAAAAGAAAAATAATGTGATTTAAAATCCTTAGATGAGAGAGATCCAAGAGATGACGAAGGTGTCTTTGGTTCACTCTTAATATCTATGTTGTGACCTCA
The DNA here is from genome assembly GCA_000966675.3 of Picea glauca. Taxonomy (NCBI): domain Eukaryota; kingdom Viridiplantae; phylum Streptophyta; class Pinopsida; order Pinales; family Pinaceae; genus Picea; species Picea glauca. Next base: position 866,413 of record JZKD02S0778795.1, on the reverse strand, counting down.
CAAAGTTTCAGTCACATGCAAGGTGTCTGAATATTCCTGTTTAATGAGTTTAGTAAGTAACTTCCATTGTTCTAGATTCAATTCTGAGATAGTTGAAGGGAATGAAACTGTAGCAGGCTCAATAACAAGTTTAATTTCACTTTCAGGATTCACCTCTTCATCTACTTGGGTTTTAGTGATTTCAGAGGATTGTCCTTGAGAACTTTCTAAAGACAATTTTCCCTTTGAGAATGAAGACTATCTAGAAAGAAATTTAGGTTTTCTTAGTAACTTTTCAGGATCTAGAACTGCTGCAATAGGCTCATGATCTGGATTTTTCCTAGTTACTAGTCTCTTAGTAGATGATGAAGAAGTTAGAGGAGTTTTAGGTCCTTTACCTTCTCTTTTAGGAGCCATAATTACCACAGAGGAGTCGCCAGGTGAATAATCACAGTCTTAAATAATGTCCAAAATCTTGTTCACCATCAAGATCTGAATCTAATCTTGTTGTTTCCCTAGGGAAGATATCTTCGTTTCTTTGTCCCCGGTAACGACGCCAAAAATCTTAGTCCCTAAATTTGCACTGACTGTGAGAGGGTGCAAGCTAGGGCATCATCAATTTATTGTAAAAATGTTTTGAAGGTATTTATGGTTTGGTTTTTTGAATAAGATGGTTGAAAATTGGCTCAAGAGTATAGCATAACATGAAAATCACAATCAGAACATCGCATATCCCATTGACTGGTTAAAAGGTAGTCACATAGATGAATTAGACCAATAATAAAAGAGAGGAGGAAGCTTCCAATTTGTCAACTTCACATAAATCCTTGTCTTAGAATATCATAAAGAAACAAGACCATCAGCTTGAAATCAAAACTTGAAAATAATTTCCACAGTAAATTTTTCACTGTATTAATTAACAATAAAGAAACAAATGCATTGCAATATGAATAATGAATTCAAGCATGAATAAAGAAAACATAGTAGAAAAGAGTGTCTAACCATCCATATGCCTTTGCTATTAAGTGTCAAATAGAATAATAATGCCTTACAAGGAGTTTCAGAATAAGTCCTTTGGATCTCCAATATTTCGACCATAACAGAGTCTTTCCTCTGCCTATTTAAACCATCCATAAAACCTCCAGATCCTATCATCTAGTGTACTCTTAATGACTAGATCTGAATAGTATTTATCTACTAGGGAAGTTAGCTCAAAAAGAGCTTTTACAATCCAAAAACAAATCATTTCTCAACAACTTGATATTGTATGATCTTGCCATCATTACATTTGATTCTACAAAACATGGATTAGTTTGATCTAGTCATACAGTTCGAGGTCTTTGCATTTCACAGGCCAAAAACGAGTAGAAACTGCCATATTTCCTGGAAAACATCAAAATTATGATTGTAGTAATCTTCATGAAACCTTTAAGATATAATAAAAGCAGTAGCTTTAGTAGTTTTCTGTTTGAGCTTTGTGGTAAGCACGACATTGTGCCAATAGAGTCTGAAGTTTATTTCTCTGAGTTCTTTGAGCAACGCCCTTTGCTCTTTTTTCTTCTTTTTGAAACCTTGAATCCTTTCTTGCCAATGAGCATTCCATTTTTCTATATGTGCCTTTTCTTTCTTCAACTGTCTCACTATCTTCTGGAGTTCCTTGATCCTTTCTTTATCAGTTCTGATTTTAACCCTGAATTTGGGGAACTCTTCAGAAGGTGCAGGCTCATTCAGACTTAAGGCAACCTTGGGTTCTCTCGATTTAACTTGGTATTTAGAAACCAATATTGAGCTATGTTCTTCATCAAAACTTTCTGAATCCATGGCTTCAGGCATATCTGATATGTGATCTGAGTCTACAAGGTAACCCTTTTTATTCTCAGGAATCTCACTGCTACCTTTAGCAATTTCTTTAGCTTTTGCCAATCTAGTTGTAGCCCTCATTACAGGTCCTGTAGATGATGAACCAATCTGTTTACATTTCTTTGCTGGTTTCTTATGCAATGGAGTTCCTTTTGTCCTTTTCCTAGTACCTACTTTAGCATCTTTAGAGTGATCTTTTATAACTATGACGTTTTCTTATTTGATCAATGGATTACACATGGCTTTAGACTTCAACCTGTACTTGTTGGTAACCCTAGTAGAATTCCTTCTAGGTTTTTGAGATGCAGACACACCTTTATCCTTTGTCCTTTTGACTGCAACTCCCTTTTTACTGGTTGATAGTGATTCATGCTTGAATGTAGTTTGAATATCAAAATATTCATCTGAATCTTCTTCCCCTTTAACATCTTCCTCAGAAAACATTTCGATTTCTAGATCCAACTTTGGTCTTTTACCTCTGCTATTCCTCATCACCCTGATATCAGGCATTTCTTCTTTAACAGGGGTTTCATCAATTGAAACATTTTGTTTCTGTGTAACCGTCTTTTTTCCTTTGCCTCTCTTTTGTTTGCTGGATTGTGTTTTAGGATCTAAGGATTGCATGAGCCAACTCCAGGGTTTCTGTAATTCTCTCAAAGCAGACACAACTAAAGTCTCAATTAAGACTTGATGAAACAGGTTTCTCTTTGCATTGGAGGAGAGTGACTGCACTCTCTTTGACATCTTTGTCAAGCGTTTGAGTAGAAAGTAAGGCATATTTAAGGGATAATCACCATTTAGATGCATTAATATCCTAATGTGGTAGATATAGACTAGTGAGAATCTACCTTTGCAGGTGATATACCTATGGATAATGATCAGAGCAGTGTGCCATTATGGTCTAATCCAGCTGTGAGGAACTCCCCTTCTCCAATTCATATTTTTCTTATCTGGAAGCAGGAATTGATTAACAAACTCTGTAACCACATGCTCTTTCTTCCACCATCTTTCTCCTCCAACCACCAATATGCAAGCTTCGGAAATTGTCTGTTCTGTCACCAGCATCAACATCTTCCCAATCTCCACTTTTTTACCATCAAAGTTCAGTGAAAACACCATAGAGACCTGCTCGTCGTAACCTTGGAAAGTGGTAAGGAATTCAAACCAACCAACATCTCTGAACCTTTGAGCCATCTGAGGATAAGTTTTGAGGAGTTCAACACCCTCGGGTTCTAATATAACCACCTGTCCACTCCTCTTAGGCACCATCAAAACACAATGCTATAACTGGCACGGTTAGGAATCCTAATTTTCCACCTGCAATTTGTTAGTATATAACTGCTCTTCTGAGAAAATACCTACGCCTAAAATTCAGCAAAATCAGACAGAGAATGACAGGTTCAAATAATGACCATTGAGAATTAGACGATTTGAAATGGGTGCTTTGCAGGTACAGAGCCATCTGATCATGTAACGGTTTGAATCATAAAATGATTCCAAAGCTATTGTGGGACACATGCGAACTCTTAGTCCACGATCTATGTCATCATAACGAAATCTGGGTGATGGGCACATATTAAGGCATGATTATATTTGCGTTATGGGAATAATGATATTCTAGTAGCACTATTAATGACTTAGCATAATTTGAATTTGTAAAGTTTAAACAGGCATATGAAGTGACACATCATTTAAAACCATGTCTTAAAACTCCAAACTTAAAGAAATTATTCAAAAAGCTGAAATGCAAACCATAACAAGCTAAAAACAATGATTAAAATCAAATGGAAGCAGATAATGAAGTGCAGGTAGGAAGGGTTTGGGATTAGTGTTTCTCACCAAATCAAAAGAAAAAATTAGAGACTAACACCTTCCAAGGCCTACATCATAGTGAAAAGTGCAAGACCCCCCTAGGTCCAGGCCTTCCAGGTTGTCCCTTGTGGAACATCCTCCTCTCTCTCTGGTGAAAACCCCTGATCTATCTCTGCCCCTGGCTAGGGTCTCAACATCCATCTGGTGGGATTTTACCCTTATGGAGGTCTGGAATAATCATCTCCCCATGTGCACCTTTCCATCGGGTGTGGCCCTGCAACATCAACAAGTATGCCTTCCATGGGCTCATAAGTCACAGGGATTATAGCAATGTCAATCACATATAATCATCAAGTTATTTAAACATGTGAAATAAACCCCCTTTACTTGGACAAGTGCTCAAAGAAGTTATGCTATTCTACAAGCCAAGTTTGGAGGGGATGCTAGGACGTCCTATTGGGCCAGATCTCATTAGGTGTGGGATGTTCCCAGGTGAAGAAAAATCCAGGTCATGTGAGTGAATGATGTGGTAAGGGATGTCCGGGTAATGGGTGCAGTGATAACAGATAAATGTATGGCTTACCCATGGGTGCCTCTAAAGAGGCTGAGCCACACCTTGTCATGGATGTAAATGTTTCCAAGTCCATTCATGCCTTTTATCTTTTATTCTTATTTCTTTTTATTTCAAGAGACTAGTTGGGGGACACTGCCCTTGTGTGGTGACCAATGGTGACAATGTTACCCACAAGAATTTCATAGAAATGAGAAGGTTGGCTCGTGATGAGACCCCTTTTCTCTTGGATATGACACCAAGAGCCACTACCCTGGCATGGTGACCAGTTGAATGGTAGTGTCATACTGCTACATGCCCATGGACCTAATAGGTTGGCTCGTGATGAGACCCCCTATCCTCCATCTAGGTCTTGATTTATTATTTTATGGGTCTCTCTGTTTCTTGTTGAGAAGCCTTTTATTTATTACTCGGGGATGCCTAGGCGAAGAATCTCAAGGTTTCATTATTTTGGATTTTATCTTTTTCCATCTACTTTTACCTTCTAGGCCTTTATCCCCTTCTTCCCACAAGGTAAGGTACAACCCTTTTCTAGTTTGTGCAACCCAAATCCCATACCAGTGTATGGGATGGACGAGTGGGAAAAATATGAAAAGTTGTAAGTATGGTGGGAATGAACGATGACATTCCAATGAACCCCCCTAGTGGATACTCAAACCCTATTAGAACCAACTTACTAGGGCATCATGTCATTCCCCCCAGGTGTGGTCAAGTGGAAAGGCATAAGGTCCAAGCACACATTAGAAATAAAAAGAATTAAATTCACATATTCAAATATTTTGAGAATCATAGTGACACATACCATGATACCCCGAGTCATTAACTCATGGATAAAGACTCATTTCTGCTGAAGGACTAGGCCGATGGGATGGATGATGCTGTCGCTATCAATATGGAGGCATTGAAGAAGAAAAAGATGGGCCCTCCAGGGCCAAGACCAAGTTGATCTGGCTCTCGGTACTCCATGTCTAGGACTTGTGGGCCTCGAGACATAATCTCCTTAGTTATCCCTAAGCTAGGGGATAACAGGTTGGAAATGAAAACATAAAATAAAGGAAGCTTTAGATGGTTGGACAAGTGAATTTCCAGATCTGAAATCCACTCCTCCAAGCCTTTGGTAACCTGCATATATATAAATCCTTGCTACACAGTAAAAGAAAAAGGTGAGTTTATCTAAATGTCTTGCAAAATACTTTCCAAACCCAAGTAGAAACAACCCACAAAGACTAATAACAATACTACTACAAGTCTATCCCAAACAAATACTTCGATTGGGTCTCCAAGTTAGAAAAATGCAAGAAAGGAAATACCAAAATAAATTGCAGCAATATTACCTCAATGAGAACACCATACAATAGCATTGTGATGAACCAAGTTGGTTCACTATGTAAATATTCAATATAAATATGACAGTACACAATAATCCATTTAAGGATAGTAAATATATTTAATAATAAATGCATAAGAATATGAATATGAATAAGATGATATTACAATGAGGATGAGGGCTTCTATATATATACCCACACAAGGGTGACCTTTCATAAGAGACATGACCTTTCATATGTCATGTCTCTTCATAATTAATTATTAATCATTAGTTATTTATATTATTAATTATTACCTATTTATATGTATTTTTATGTTCATAACATTGCCTTCCCCTTAAAAATGCTTTGTCCTCAAAGCATACTTATGGAAGACTTATCTCTTTCTCTAGATTGTCATATTTTTTCATGATTCTTCATTCTTGAACTAGTGATTGTTGAGGACTTGAGTCGACGAGATCCTCTAATCGCTGAGCAAAATTGTCGAATTGTAAAAGAGTTGGCCCACCCTAATTCAATCTTCTGTGAAACTGGGTTTTTATAGGGTTCTCGTCTTGAATAATATTGATATTCTGATTGGTTAATATGTTTGCTCTTATGATTTTTATGTCGATAGGTATTTCTTATAACATTACTTTCTCTTATCATACTTGCAACATTTTCTTCTTTCAACTTTGATATATGATTTTCTTCACGTGTCGATGTTTCTTTGTTAATGACTGAATTTTGAATAGTAAGTATATTTGGAGCTTCCACTGTTTGTACTTCGACATTCGACGTTATCATTTTTTTAGTTGATTTTCCATCTTCTTGAGCAGTACTTTCTTCATTAATTGATTTGTTGATATCTTTAATGTCTGGATTTTCAAGTTGCTCTTCTTTCAACTTTTTGATTTGTTCTAGTAGCTCCTGATTAAGGTTATTCAAACCAGAATTTTCTTCTTCTTTCTCTGAGAGGTTCTTCAATTCCTTTTCAAGATCCTCCTTTTCTTGTTCCAACTTCGAATCACATTGTTTTCTTTTCCTTGACTTCTTGATCCATGTAAGTAGTTTTTGACTGTGGTCTTTTAAGCGAGAAATTTCTTCTTTTTTTCCGCAATAACTTCATCAAATTCTTTTTGCATCCTTTGCATTGTTTTTTTTTTCTTGACGTATTGTTTCTGAGATATCGTTAAAGTCTTCCGGGTTTACGAAATCTGGCTCTGAGGTAGTGTCCTATAATGTTATCATCTTCTCCTTATAGGGGAATGTCACAAACTTTTTCTCCATGTTTAATATGAAGGTACCTAGAATTTTAAACCAGGGTAACCCGATGACAATGTCAACTCTTCTTGATACATAGTTGTAACATAGAATTGAGATATATATTAATATTCATCAATCATCACTTGTAACTCCTTAATTTGAAAAATATCCTTCTTTTCAATTATATTCTGCTTTGGAATTAATAATTGATTTTCCAAATCAATATTAATGTAATTTTCATTATAGTCTAAGTTGATAATGATGTTAACCTCTCTTCCTTGCATACTCCCTTTTAATGTAGAAAAACCGTAACATATGATTGGGCAACCTTCAAAAGTGAATCTTCCTTTTGTCATCTTATTTTGCTTTCGTCGATATTTTATGATAACACCCTTTTTTTTCCGAAAGCTAAAGTAATACCCTTCAATATCTTTTCTTTGTTTGATTGAGTGGTCTTATATATACACAATTTTTTATTTTTATTTTATTGTTTGGATTTCCCCTCCTGATCTAAACAAAAGTCATTTAATTCTAAATTATTCTTATTAAGTTCCCTTTTACCCTTATATCATATAACATATGATGCCACTTTTATTTTTCCTAAAAATTTGAAATGCCTGTACACTTTTGTTTGGCATGTTTTTAAATGAACCGACAACTAATTTAAGAGAACATGTGATTGTATGGACAAGGTCATACACAAAACTAAATGTGACTTTACAGATAATAGGATAGTTGGAAATGGTTGTACAGAGGATGCAATTGTGGTTGAAGTTGTATGGATGCATACATGTTAGGAGAATCTAAAAATTGGTGACTGTACGGGTGAGAATTGAATAGTATAAACACAAATTTCAATGGTACAGACGTAATTGTATGACTCTGCAATTATTTGTTGCACATTCTCTATGTTTCGTATAGAACTTTAATTGCATTTCACAACAGTTTTATTTAATCTGTATGATGATTGATATGTACGACTGCTGCAATTTGTATGGCCTCTAAAAAATTATGGTTGCAATTGCAATTGTATGGATGATAGAGCATACAAACATAGCATGGTAGATTGTACGGATAGACTTTTTAGTAATTTCGGATGGATTTTTGTTGTTTCCAATTCTCCTTGTAACAATTGCTCCTTTTTTTTCTTTTTAATAATTTTAACTTTCCTTCAAAAAATTTCAGTAGATGGGTCTTTTTTTTTTAACGAATCTGGAATAATATTTTCTTTCACGGAAATACTGAACCTTTAATGGAAAACAACCTATTGCGGTCAAATACCTCAGAGAAATTCTGAATGAAGTATGGTTGGCCAAAATCCAATAGATTGTTGCCAAGGGAAACATAATTGACTAGAAGTCTAGTGGTCAAAGGCTAGGAACAACAAAAGTGCCCGAGAAAAGTGCTCTGATACCATTGTGTTGAACCAAGCTGGTTCACTATGTAAATATCCTGTATAAAAAGGACATTACACAATAATCCATTAAAGGATAGTAAGTATATTTAATAATAAATGTATAAGAATATGAATATAAATAAGATGATATTACAATGGGGATGATGGATTCTATATATATACCCACACAGGGGTGCCCTTTCATAAGAGACATGACCTTTCATATGTCATGTCTCTTCATAATTAATTATTAATCATTAGTTATTTATATTATTAATTATTACCTATTTATATGTATTTTTATGTTCATAACAAGCACCAAGAACACTCCAAGAGAACACAAGAGATCCTCCAAAGCTTCACTTTTATTACCAAAAAAATGTTACTTCAAATACTTACAGCAAGATTACAAAGAAGAAGTGGGAGAGAGCAAGAAAGAGAGAGGAGAAATTTGGGCAGCATGGATTTTCCCTGAGAATGGATGAGAAAATGAGGGGGGGATGCCTTTATTTTAAGGGAGGAAGGCAAGGTAGACTCCCCTTTCATGTGTTACAAGTGTCATTCAAATGGGAGGGGGCTCCACTCAAGGGGGCACACTTTATGAGAGAGGGGCACACTTCATGAGAGAGGGGTGAGATTTTAGGAGGTGGGAACCCAAAAAATAGTGCTTAAAAACTTAGACATGGTCCAAGGGGGGTGCCCAAGGTGTGGGGACCTCCCAACCTTAGTCTTTTCTCACTTGCCAATCAATCAAGAAGAGGAGGGGTGCATTTCCAATTAGGGAGATTCACTAAGTGGTCATAACTTTCCATGGGGGGGTCATCTCTTAGATTTTTATGACTTCATACCTTAGGAAATAAATTGGGAATAATTTCCCCCTCCTTTTCCATGAATTTAGTCACTTTTACAAAATTTGGCTTTTTTACCTTAGCCAATTAAATGCTGGTTTTTTACTAACTTGGACTCCTCATGGACATTGACCTATCAAAACTTGTCCAATTGAGATGAAACTTGGTTCAAGGGTGTAGGGGGTCATAAGACATTTTATTTGAGTACCCATACCCCTATACAAAATCCCCAAGGACCAAATTTTTACATTTTATATAAAAAATAATTAAAATTCTCAATTAACAGAAAATTTTAATTATTAAAAAATCCTATCAAAACTTAATGGAATTCCGCAATACTCTAGGATATGTCTATCATGGTCATTTACAACACTTATAAACCTTAGTCACCCCTTGGTATTGAGCACTAGAATGCCTTTCACAACTTTGGAGGATTATTTGAGTGAAAAAATCAAGGATAATTAAAATCGTTGGTAAGCGAGATTAATTACCTGAGGAAAAAAAACACACGATTAAAGGAATTCCCTAATGATAAAGTACTTAGAAAATAACTAAAAAATAACCCATGCTAACATATTACATTATCTCATGTAGGGAAACGGACATTCTGAGTACATAGAACAAAGTGGTGGGGGAAAAATTGCCCTGCTGAGGCAACAGTCTTCAAACTAGTTGTACCACAAGGTACATAGCTTCATGGTACATGACGTTGACACCTAGTTGAAATACATGGTCAACAGATGCATTCATCCAAGAGTGCACAAATCCCAAGGAGGGAACAAGTCCCAAGGAGTAGTGAAGATAAGCTTGATAGGAGCTAGATTTTGTATCAGGTTCCTTTGTATTATTTCATTGTTGCTATATTTGCTTGAGATCTCCAAAATAAAATTGATCTTCTACTGGTTTTCCCCATGGGGGTTTTTCTAGGGTCATGTTCACCAAAACATGTGTATAAATCTTGTGGTTTGGTTATTTATTTATCAACATTTAGGTGTAAAGATTCTAGAGGATTATTTTGTGTTTTAATGCATGTTGAAAGAGAAAAAACTATCCTAATTAAAACCTTCACCAAGAGGCATTAAAAGAGCATAAAATCCAAGCTTAAGGGCACATTCAGTGGGCATAAAAATCAGAACTGGTGGCTTTCCTAAAACAACAAGAAAACAATCCTGAAATACCTTGAAAACTATGCCCAACAAGAGGTCAAGTGTAGACCCGTTGGGCAGCCTTTAGGAACCTCAAAATTATTTAGTCCATAGGTATTGTACTAAGAGCATGAAGCCCCAAACCCAATTTTTTTGTCACATATAAATTAATCAAGTACATAACAATTATGTCCTAGTAAAAATATATGACTAATTTTCATAAGATAAGCAACTCTAATTTGGGAGATATTGGAGGCCAGTGAATTTATTTGAAAAACAGGCATGTCCCTTGTCAATATGTAATGTTCTTTATTGAAAGCAATTATTAACTTAACAATTTTGATGTGTCAATATAGATATGTATAATATTATATTGTATTCTAGTCTTAGGTTTGCCTTCCTTAGGGGCTTCTTGGTAGAAAGGTGGTTCATAGATAAGTCGCTATCATGCTAGCATATTAGTTGTGTAAAAAATGAGGGGAAGGGAAAGAGAGACAAACACTATGTTATGGATATTACTAAGACAAATGCATGTTTTTTCCTAAGTTCATGTAACTTTTATTATAGACATTATTAATGTTTATATGCTTTTATATCCTTTATGTGCTTTTCCATGCATGTTTGTAATGTTTTCAATTGGTTGGCTCAGGTGATACCATTATTATGACATTGAGTGTTACTTGCAACTATGGATTAACCAACAAAATTTCAGTTTTTATTGGGTTGGTAAATGGTTTTTTGTTAATGAAGTGGGCTCTTCCTTAGATTTTGTGACTAAGTAGTATCAATTTTGTCAAAATCACCTAAGACATGTATTTGGCCTCATCAATTGATATACACTTCTCAATATTATCTGCCTATGCTCAATCAATAAGACATATCACAAGATATCATGAAAATTGGCCACAAAACATGAGAACATGTTTTTGAGGGAATTGAACCTCGGACTTTATGAAGAAAGATCACTTGATTTTCCATTTGAGGAAAACTTGCTCGACAATGTTTTTTCCTTTTATCTTTATATCACATTCTATTTGTTTTCTCATATGCTGGCTATGAGTTATCCTTGTAATTTCCTTAAAACAAATTTTTATAATTAGCTTTTAATTTGTACTTTTACAAATGTGTATATGGTATATGTGTCATTTCTTGAAAAAATTGATGGTGGTGAAGTTAGTAACATTAAAAGAGAAATTTAAATTGAATGTTTAGTTGTCTTAATTTATAATTGATGCTTCAAGTTTTCTTGTTTTCACATAAATCACATTTTGTTATATATTGAATTTCCAGAGATTTTTATAGTTGAAGGAGAGTTACCAAGTGGTAGCGCAAAACAAGGACGAGATAGGCGATTTCAGGTGATATATTTTACTCTTAATAATGAGATATAGGTTTGTTAGTAACTTGAAAACATGTTTAAAAACATTCTCTAGGGAATCCCACTCCGAGCGTGAGTGCCTAGGAATATTTCCTCAGAGCACGCTTCAAAATTTTGGAAGCACGCCTTGGCCTTTTAAAGGTCGCTTCTTGCCAATTTGTAAGTGCCACACTTCTGAAAGCACTTCATTGGCAGTCATTTCACACCTGACATGGCTGAGTATCATTGGGACTTGATCAAGTGACTCTTGTCATGATTCGACTCCAGATCATTTTTCATTATGACAAAGTGTGTTCATGCCTTAGGCTCCATCATCATCATTGGTGGGTGACCTTTGCAATTAGCAAGGACTTACCTTATTGGATTCTAACTAAGTGATTGTCTCTTTTGTGTCGACATTGGTACATTTACCACAAAGAGCAGTGCACTTGTTGGCGAGTGGTACCAGATAGCAGCTTTAGATTGTAGCAACCTACAGATCTGACCTTCCATTCCACTTGAATTTCAGAGGATTATTGATTTTAGAGTCATTTCTTTTCGGGTTTGATTCCATATCTCAATGGACATGTTATTGGTATCATTCAATATGTTTCAGGATTGGTTTTACAGTATCAGGTAGTTCATTAAGGATAGATTTCATGTTTTCAGATGTGATCATTGATTTCATATTGGTATCAGTTTTTCAGTATTGCAGACACAGAGTTCTAGGTTCTCGAGACCCACAGGGGGTCCTACCCCTTGAGTTTCCATATATTGACCCCAAAATTTCACCTTTGAGAATTTGATGGTCAAAGTCCAGTCTATCCTTTCAGGTTGGCATTCACAGGTTCATCTAGACAATACAGGGCTATCATTCCAAGATCTTCTAGGTGCATTGCTTCTTATTTTTGTTAGTTAGAGGATGGTGGCTTACATGAGTTGAGTTTAGAGATTGTTCCAATGTTTTCTTGGTTATTTCAGGATGAGCTATCAGTTTCAGGTAGTGTATGAGAGACTTGTAGTATTTTGGGACACTTCTTGCCCACAATGATATTATAGACCCCTCATATTATTTATTTGATAGCATATTCTTAATTCTTGTCCAATTCTTCTTCTGACGAGTATAAACTCGAGGGTATTTGGAAAAGTTTTATTTTTCAGTGATGAGGTGGCACAAGTGATGATGTAGTAGGATGAGGTGGTGAACCATGTGGGGCTCACAAGTCTCCCAAAACATGCTAAGTACAGATAAATAAAAGTGAGAAAGTCTCATGCTATAAAAGAAGCTTTTTTCTTTTCTTCTTTAAAGAAGATTTCAACTTTTCCTGCCATAAAAACACCTTTTTTATTTTCTTCTTTAAAGCAACTTTCAAATTTTTTCTGCTTTTAGATTGTTTGATTTTTACTTTCAACTTTTCCCTGCTTTTCCCTTCTTTCTTTCTTTATCCCTTTCTCATATTTTTCTTTATCTTTTCACCTTTTCCACTTTTCCCCCTTCTTTCCATTTCCTCTCCTCTCTCACTCATTTTCCTTATCTCCTCTAGTGCATGCATTAATGGTTTATTTTATCCCAAAGGTGCATCCTGTTAGCTCCCAAAATGAACCCGTCCCTTTGGTCGCATTTTGTGGTGGATAGCATGGCTATTGGTAGTTTTCTCAAATTGATTTTGAGTTTTTCTAGCTGCAAGACTTAGGTTTTGATTTTTGTCTTAGAAATAAGATGACCCATAAAAGTCTTCTTTTCAAAATTTTCATAAAATGCTTTCAACAGCTAACGTGTGTTTAAAATATGGGTGTTAGCGAGTGAAAGTGACGACTTTCAACAGCTAAGGAGCATCTCTCATAGGTCTGTGTGCTGGTGAAAGTGATGACTTTCAACAGCCAAGGAGCAATTCTTGCGGGATTGTGCGCTGGTGAAAGTGATAAGTTTCAATAGCTAAGGGGCATTTTCCATGGGCCGTTGGATGTAGGAAGCGGGAATCACGTGCATTTACCCACGTTTGAAAATCAAATCATGATGCGATCAACTCACGCCATGCAATCAAGAAGGACACGCTGGTGAAAGTGGGTAATCATTTAAACTCGAGTTCCACGTCCAAGTCAGATTACAAATTGGATCTGGTTCAGAAACTCACGCTCCACAATCATGGCGTCGGGGATGGCAAGTTCAAATCCATTAGCGTAGGTACAGAAGATGTACTACCAGGCTAAAAACATCAAATCAGATCATTTCTTCCCTATCACGCATTGTTCACGAATGTTGGTTAAGGTTCTAATGTTAAAAAACAGAGCCGACTCCCGAGTGCTTTCAACAACGCAAGACCTCGGCCCGAATATCAGTTTCCTGTGTTGTGTATGAAGAATAATTTGGGATTTTGGGTGATAGAATGGCGAGGAGACGCAGTGGGTATTGATTAGGAAAATAGCTGGACAAACTATCTTTCCTACAGGCGCATCCAGAAGTACAGAAGCACTTTTCAAATGCAAGCTACATTGAATTTGTTGAGAGGCTGCAGAACAGTTGTCACCAGTCAACAGCAGAGGATTTTGCCAAAATTTTTGATGGGAATAAGGCTCGTGTTGGATCTTTGGAGATCATTGTAGATGAAAATGCCATTGCTGCAATGACCAGCCTACCAAGGTTAGGCTAGAGTTGGTTCAAAACTACTGCCACCAAAAATTTAAATTTCAGAGCTTATTTGAAGGAAGAGTTCAGGCACAATGCATGGAAAAAAAGCATGTCGGTTTCTTATCTAGAAGAGGAGTGGCAGGAGTTGTTTAAGGGCATCCAACTCTACATAACCTTGAGGGAAGGTATGACAAACTCATGATGTATAATTTCAAGCTCCTATACCATTTCACTGGTAAGACTCTCCTCAATTTACCTTTTTTCCTACATAAGAGTTTAACTAAGGTTTGCAAGAAAATCAGGGCTCAACCCATAAGCATGAAAAATACTCTGTTTCACTTTGGCCTTATCAAATTGATCATTTTGGAGGAATTAAGACAAAAGGGAAGGAGCTGGAAGCATTTTTTATTTTGGGAGGGATTTGAAACACAGACTCAGCCTATAAATGAACAAGGGAAAGGTTCAAAGAAATAATTGACTCCTCAAAGAAGTTCGAGGAAGAGGAGGACCCTGCCAGGACCTCCAGAAGATAGAATCTCTCGAGTGAAATCCCACAGGTCAAAGAAAAGGTTAAAATTTGAAACCACTACAAAACAACCCATAGAGCAGCCTACAAAGAAGAGAACAAACATATTAAACCTGCCCTACATAGACTCAGAACCAGAGCAACAAGATGAGAGACCTGTCACCAAGAGTCCTGAGCAATCAACTGAGTTTGCACAGAATTATGAGACCTTCACTCATACAGATGAAGGAGAAACATCAAAGAGCTCTAAGTCAAAGAAAACTCAGAAAATCAAGCATCTGAAAGAGGTAATCGCTCAGCAAGAGGTTTTGGAACGGGTAATCAAATAAAGGTACAAGAAGTTGTCTAATAACTTCGCAAAAACCAACGTTGCGTTTGAGAGACTGGCTCGGGAAAGTGTTAAAGAGAAGAAAAGAAAGCGAAAGATCACCAAAGATTACAATAGTCTATGATGGCTTGCGAAGTGCTTTAAAAAAAAGATAAGAAGATTGAAGCAAAAACAAAAGCAAAATTCCCACCCAGATTTGAAGGTACTTGCTCAAGTTGTTGTTAACATGCAAGGGGAGAAATCAGAAACACATTGAATTTTTGTTGAAATCGCATTTTGGAGGTGAAATTCCATTTTTAGCTCAAACAGAACTTTCACCAGCGCAAAGAGAAATTTTATGACCCATTCGCTGGTGAAAGGCAGCGCTTTCACCAGCTAACCAGTGAATTATAAAGCATGTTAGCTGGTGAAAGCAGGAAAAACATTTTTGGAAGCCAAGGACAGAACATGTCAATTTTTACAGATTATAAAGAGGTTCCCGAGTATCAAGGGGATATCATATCGCATGCAAAGGACTCAGCATCAGAGGCTCGAGAGAATTTTGGAACCACGTGCAAATTTTTTTTCCTCAAAGATCGACTATGAACGTTGAAGAAATCCAACTGTCAAGACAGGTGTCCTGCCATGTTTCATTATAGTGCAGATTCCAGGAGCTGAAGGATATAAATGGCGAATTTTTGAGATTAGAGACAATCCGAATGATAGTTTAGTTGTTAAATCTTTATTGTCAAGTTGTTTAGTTACATTTGAATTGTTATTTTTAAACACAGATCCATGTTTTTAGGATCTGTGAAACTGATTGTAAGAGGCTATAAATGCCTATTTTTGCTAAGATACAAGGGTTCAAACTGGGAGATATTTTATGCTACTGTATAGACTCTTTTTGCAGAAATAAAGTTCAGTTACCTTTCGTTTTCATTATCAAAACTGTCCATCTTTCATTTTTTGTACTTTGTTTCATTTTATTTTAGTTCATGAAGACTCTCATCTCTTTATTGAGCTCATAGACTTGAAATTAAAGGATTTTCCTCTGTCTTGTATTAAGCCCTACATTTACTTGTATTGGCAATCAATAATAGTGTTATCCATCCTCTCTTTCAATTACTTGATCTGATTATTGTTTCCTGAAAGCACTGTATCTTTAGATGTGTGATGAGTTGTTCCTTACATAAATCATTAAAGACCCCATTGTCCCCAACACATAAAATCCATTATTTCTAAGTTACCAAGCATCCTTAGCCTACAACCCTAAGGAGTTTCTTGGAGTGATAACAAATTGGCGCCGTTGCCGGGGAGACAAAATTCAAGCTCTTCTCTCCTGGGATATGACACAGAGCTGATCTTTGATGATAGACAAAGATTAGACATTTTCAGTTGGGTGTAATCATCTATCTGGCGACTCCACAAGTTCATCTTGGCTCCTAAGAGGATCAGTACTAGGGTGAATCCTCAAGAATCACCGATCACACCAGTGTCCAATCCATATTTAATTCTCATGAAGGGAAAGACGATTCAAGGTCAAACTTCAAATACAAAAGGTAATCCTCTTTTCAGTTCTGGAAAATCTACTACAGAAAAATTTGAGTTCTTTTCAGAGAACACTGATGAAAAAACATCTGTAAATACTGTAGAAGAACAAACTCTTTTTGATCAACAGAAAAATGCCAGTGATGATAAATTGATAGACTATAATTTGATTGAAAAAACCTCTAAGACTTTAGAAAGAAGCCACAATTATTCTTCCCTTGAGTCTTTCCACTCTCAACAACAAGAAGATCACTTGAACATTTATACTAGCCTCCTTGCTGTTGAACATCTCCTCCAAGAGCTATCTGCTAAGGGTGAAGAA
>JZKD02S0778795.1:785875-828544 GCA_000966675.3 Picea glauca | reverse complement strand
CCAGGATAAATGTTGTGTCTCTTGTGAATGTGTATTTCTCAATGATCTTGTTCTTATGATGCTCTTATCTATTGAAATGCAAAGAACTATAATAATGGCATAAACATTAACAATAGGTCAATGATGGAAGGTAAAAAGGGTTTGAAAAGAGTCTCGTAGATGGTGGAATATGTACCACAATGTAGGAGACTTGCCAAGACGTGATTGTGCCTTCCCAAGACATAAGGAAAACAAAGGTATAAGCCCAATAATATGTTGGACAAGAAAATTAAGCTTGTTGTCCCTAATTTCAGAAATAAACAATGATATATATCATCGAGAAAGAATAATAAGATCTTCAAATAAAGTTGTTAAAATTCTAGCCAAGGATGCAAGAGACGAGCTAGTAATGACTAGTGTAACTCAAGTATGAAAGGGAAATACTTTAGCATGAAAAACAAGGTTATTATGAAAAAGTACTGCAGAAATAATTATCACCCTTATGGATGTAGAAAAAAAGTTGTTACAGTAAGGAAATCAACCACCAAAAATTGCCAACAATCCATCGAAAAAGTGCACTAAGACTAGTAGAGGATAGGGGCAAACTTTTAGCAACTTTTGATGGTTGGTTTATGAGTAATTAAGAAATTTGTTTTAAGGTTTCTGGAACCCTAATGACTGTAAATTAAATGTTATAATAGCTCCAAGAAGACCAATAGAACTAATATTCCCTAGAGGTTTTAGCAACCTCAAGGCATCCACAAAAGAATCCAACTTAAACAAGATTGATATCTCACTAAAACACGTTTACCAATGCAAACAATTTAATGTAAAATCAGATTAGTGCCTTTATAATAGGGTAAATGGAGTCTTTAAAACACAAGTTATATCAACAATATCCCTATGGGTGTAAATCCTCTTACTCCCTAGGGTATGCCAATCAAACTAGAGTAAATATAGAAGGGTATACACTCTTGTATTTCTCCTAGCAACCCTTGTCCAAGAATGACTTTTAAACTTAGAAAATGAGATGAAGCTTAATGGAGGGTGTATGCAACATACTCTCCCTTGGGTTTCAACCAACAATAACCAAGAACAAGCAAGAAATAACTAACAAATGTAGATTTTTCCTTACCAATTCAAAGAAAAAGAGAGATCAAACCCTAGTTCACCAAGCATTTACCATTCAAGATAAAGTAAAGAAACCTCCAAGAGGTGTGCACCACTTAAACTCATCCAATAACCTAGAGATAACACCAAAAATCATTTGCACAAGAGAGAGATACCAAAATTCCCAAGTAGGGTGCAAATTTAAGCCACTAGTCTTCTCACAATGGGAGAGCTATGGTCCAAATGAGATACAAGTGATCTTTATTTATAAAAAATGTTCTAAACATAGTTTCTCCCCAAAAGTTAGGGTAAAACACAAGTTAAGGGGTGAAAAACGCTTATCTTTCCCCTTTAGACAAAATAATACTTTTTAATTCATAATTTGCACATAAGTAAAACACTAAATTAAGATGCCACCCTTCTAGGGTGATGTTTTGGCACTTATGCAAGTCGTTGGTGATACTGATGGTGAGGATCCTAATATAAGTAATGATCTTGATGATATGCAATTATTTTTTGTAGCATGATAGTTTTTGGACTCTAAAGGCCATTTAAAGCTTTGTTGTTGATGTATTTTGGTTCAGAGATGGATTGCACTCGATGCTATTTTGGTTATATGCACTCTTACTTGCTATATAAATGAGAAAAATTCCATATTTGTGTATAAATGGTTTGGATTCATATGGATGCAAATGAATATATATGTTTTTTTTCAAAATTTGAATATTTTATGTAGTTTTTGGTCAACCGTTTTTTTTTTTCCAGTTTTGATAACATTGATTTGACTAACCCTGGTTAAATGCCAGACAATCTAGTTAGATGGAACTAATTAGAGAATTCGATTTCGAAATCAAACATATAAAGGAAAGGAAAATCGAGTGGCATATGCACTTAGCCAAGTTTTGCATAAAGTATGCTTAGCAGCAACAAGCATGTGTGAATTGGATATCAATCCGAGAATCAGAGTTCTCTTGCAAAGTGATGAACACTTTAATTTGGTGAATGAAAGCTTGCAAAAAGAACCAGAAAGGAAAAAGTATGATGAATACTAGCTCACAACAAATGGGTTGTTGATGTACAACAAAAAGTTTTACATACCTTATTCAACAAAGTTTAAAAACCTCATAATGGATGAGTTTCATAGGAGACCTTATGTCGGTAATCCTGGTTACCAAAAGATGATAACAATTGTCTAAGTCACATGGTTTGGGTTCGACAACTATTAGGTTTGATTCGGGTTTGAATTTTTCAATAAGTTTCGTATGAGATTTGACGTTAGGTTCGGCTATATATATTGAACCCTAATGAAACCTCATCCCAAACCTCAATAAAATTATCCTTCAAATTCATCCTAAGGTTCAAATTAGAGAACACATTCAAGTTCGTTCAGGTTCGTCGAACCTTGAGGTTTGTCGAACCTTGAGGTTCATCGAAACTTGAGGTTCGTCGAATTTCGAACCTCAAGCTTTAAGTTCGACAAACCCTGTGACTTAGACAACATTAAGACAAATATATTATTGGCCAAGAATGAAAAAGGAAGTTGCAACGTATATTTCTAAGTGCCTGGAGTGTCAACAAGTCAAGTTTGAGCACAAGCACTCAACATGATTGTTACACCGAGTGCAAATTCTAGAATGGAATAGTGAGATTATCTCTGTGGACTTTATCACAGGGTTGCCAAGAACATCTAGGAAATATGATGCAATCATGGTGGTGGTGGATAAATTGAGCAAGGTAGCTCATTTTATTCCAATCAAGTCCACTTTTAAGGATATAGGTGGTGTTGATGTTTTTATGAAGGAAATTTTTAGATTGCATGGTATGCCCAAGACCATTATTTCAGATCGATATGGGAAATTCATGTTGAATTTTTGGAAAATCGTATTTGTGGGATTTGGAACGCAATTAGAATTTAACATAGCCTACCATACCTAAGCAAATGGACAGACTAAGAGGGTAAATAGAGTGATAGAAAATATGTTAAGGATGCATGTTAGCCATCAACCCAAGTAGTGGAAAGAATAACTACCCTTGGTATAATTTGGCTGTAATAATGGTTGTTGTTCCAGAGTCTGTACTTAAGGCTTGGAAGTACAGTGTCTAGGCATCCGAAAGTGAGTAAGGGGTAAAGAAGGAAGAAATGTCAACCTTCGGTAAGGGAAGCTAGGGATGATTTCTGGGTTGGCATTGTCTAGCTTCCAACTGTTCCTGGATGTTTATATCCCATTCAATCACTGCCCATGAACGTTTGAGTTCAACCTGAGTAGTGGCTATTTTAAGAATAGTATCAAAAAGATTTAAGGCAATATGTGTTTGATCTGATAGTTCGGGTTCAATATTAGGCTGTCTTGTTATAGGGACAGTCATAGAGGAACATAATGATAAGAAAATTTCAGAGGAATTTTAGGTGTTGTCTCAATTTGGTCGTATAAAGGAGAGTTTATAGTTCCAATAGTGAAAATAGGGTGCAAACCAAAGGCCCTTTCCCATAACTGAGTTATATTTTAAATAGAGATGTGTGAGGTGGGAGAAAACATTAAGCTGTCTATCATGTAAGGCTCCTATCAAGGGAGAATCTCACTTATAAACAGAAGAAGAAAAAAGATGAGGACATAATATATATATATATATATATAGAAATCTAAAGTGTTGACTGGTCTTATACCCGCTGATAGCTGGTATAGAGGAAAAATAGTAAACAATATAGAAAACTAGAATTTATTCACTATAGTAGAGGTTGTACTAAATTATAGCGAAGCATTCATTAGATACATATATGAAATGAAATGAAATATGAGATACAAGGAAACAAACTCATAACACAGTCGTGACGGAATTGAGAATCTTTGGATTTTCTTTATATTAACTCTCAAAATAGAAAACCTCTATTACAATCGACCCAAAAAGGTCCAGCCCTTGTTCCTTCCTTCTATTGTATATTTATACAGATTTACATATGATGGAATCTCAATCATTCTAGGATTTTCAGTTACAACAAGAAGGAGATCAATCGTTTCATTTATTTATCTCTGTCTTTATTTGGTACCATAAGTTTGCCCTCTCGCATGCTCGGTACAAGTGATACATCTTTCCACCAGCCGAGATATCAACCTTGATGATTCTGCTTGACAATTGGCCTCAAAAGAGTAACAATCTCGAGCTAATTGTGGCAACCTTTCTTCCATCTGTCGGTCTAGGATGTCAATAGCGCACAATTGCACACTTGGTTTAATCATACATTTATCTATTTGAACTATGTATGCCATAGCTACTTGTGAGATTTCGGCCGAATCTCTTTCTTCTTTTTCATTTATATCAAGTGAGATTTTCGCTATATTCATTTGACTCAATGTCTCGGCATTGCCTTCGCTATCAATACCTAACAGATTACCATGTATAGAACCAAAATCCTCTTCAAAGGATTTCATTACCTTCTTGGCTTGCAGTTTACCTTCTGATGTACTATGCTCCCATTCTTTCAATAAAATATTTCCTCTGGTCTACTCTGAAATGGAAAACCTGGGAGTACTTCCCGATTCCCTGTTGTTTGTAGCTATTACAGCCTCTTGAAATGCGACCTGAGCTGCTCCAGCTTCTCTTTCTCTGACAGATAAATTTTCCCATACTTGATCAACGAGTAAGCAGTTGTCCCAAATTATCTCTACCTTGGCGATTAAACTTCGCTAGGCTACAAAAACTCTGCTCTGAATCTCCATCGCCTGGGACTGGAACATACCAATATTTATAACTTTACTTTTGGTGATTTCCACTCTAGCCTGTAGTTGCTCAATCAAGTCTTTTTGCTGGCCCACTTGTATCTAACCGGTCTGAGCTACCAGCTCTGCTTGTTCGAGCTTAGTTTTGAGAAACTTTATCTCCTTTTTATCGACCACCCTTGCTTGTTCTATTCCTGCACTTGCCTGGTCCTTGGAAACCTCCTCTATTGTGGCTTGTTTAGATTCTAAGGTTTTGATGAGGCAATTTTTTCGCTTCAGCTGATTTTTCAAAACCCTGACTAAAAATTGGTTTGCTGTAGCATATGCCCCTAATGTCCCGGATATTTCTGTTGCAAACTCTTCTTTCTTCTTGTCTTTCCCATCGGTAAACACCTTGAAATTCTTGGCTGTTGATCCCTCTTCCTGATAGAATTCTCTTTTTACTACAACCTTTCTCTTCTTATCAAAAAAGAACTCATTTGGAGGGAGCTCTTCCATCCTTATAGGCCTCAATTCTTCATTTAAAATCCACCCTGCATCTATGTTTCCCTGATTTGACTACAAGGGAGTAATGGAGGTGATGGGATCTCCGATTTTCTTAGCTGGTTGTTCTGGAGTAGTAACTGGAGTCTTCTTTTTCGGCGGTTCGGGAGTTTTTATCTTTGGTTTCAAACTCCTAGTTTTCTCTCCCCTATCCTAGTGTTTTTCTTGGCTGGGTTCCTTCGGCTTATTTTTGTTGCACCTTTTCTGTACTTGGATTCTCACCTTGCAATACTGAGGGAAGACAACCGTGTTGATGTTCTTGGAATTTTAGAACATTGGACCTCTCTTTGGGTGCCAGGGCTTTTATCCGAGCTAAAATCTCGGCATAAGACCTTGCACCTCAAAAAATGCCATCTGAGGGTGAATTTTTGTGTTCGAACCTTTTAAGTCTGCAACTGGCCAAGTGATTACTTATGACCCTTTGCGGATCGTGCTTCTTGAATTCAAAATGAACCAATTTTAGGTCTTCTAGGGATGCTGCCTCAACTTTAGCATGCCCAAAATCTAACAAAGAATATGAATTTAAATGAATAGGGAAAGGTGGCCATACCTTCTTTGAATACCCCTTAAGCCTCCTTTCTTATGCCACTGATTACGGTTTGACTAGAAACCTCACAACAAGCCAGCTTATTGGGTATGAACAATGGTAATGCATGTGGGGGAACAGAAGCCCCGAAAACTCTGAGATATGAGAATTTTGATTCTACATACCAGTCGGCTATATTGCTCAGATTCATCACTATACTGTCTGAGATCCTGGGTGGCGGGTGGCTGAAAATAGTGATGTGCAGCGGTACTATTACCCAGCTAAAGATTTCATAAAAAAAAATTGCCGCTTTGTTTTCCCACAGTTTTGAATGGTAGACATGGATGGGTTCAGCCTCTGATGGAGTCCAACTCCAGCTTATTAAGGGAAAGGGCGTTAGAAAACACATGGCGTCCATAATGTATGCGGACATAAAGAATGAAGCAATCTTTCCGCTCTCCCTCTGCACTCGATATTTTGTAACTCGACTGGTCAAGCTATCAGACAGTATTTTATCCCAGTCGAAGGAATTGCCTTCAGTGACTGAATGTATTAGAGGCACCCATTGAAGGAAAAAATGTTTGGTGTCCTCTCTCCCGTATAATCTGCAGGTCATCATAGCTACATATTTGAACTGTGGTTCCAGAGAATCTATTGAATATATACCGTTACTATCCGCCCTAAACTTCGTAGGGTGTGAGACCCAATCTTTGATCAAACTAGACATAGTCTTGTCATATTGCACACATTCCTTCTGTTTGAAATTCTCCAAGAATTCAGCATTATATGTTAGGTTTGACACGGTTGGAAACTTGTACATAGCTTGAAGTGTTCAGGTCTGAAAGTACCAATAGTGACCTTCTGGTCATTGATGATGGTTCTGGTTGGTATATCCACATGGTCTAATGCCTACCAGACCATATCATAGTAAGGAAGTAGTTGTGGCCTGGCCACTACTTTATGCATTCTAGCTTGGACGATGATCTTATATTTGGTGGTCAGGTCATCTTTTTCATTGTCACTGGAATCATTTGAATAATATACCAATTCAGACTGTAGAACCTCAGAAACAAACGACCAGGTCTTGACAGTGTTGACACTTCAAGGTGAAGTATCAGAGATGTTGTATGAACCTTGTCCTGAAACCTCAACGTTGGCTTTAGACACTTTTTGCGGGGTCATGGCGGGGGATCCTGCTTTAGCTCTTCTGTAATAAAAATATGTACACATACAGAAATTAGTTCGTTGAGAAAGTTTGCTCTGTGTAATGTAGAGATGAATTTGTGATTATAAATAACAGATCTATACATTCGACCATTTAAAACTCGGTACTTTTTAGGAACAGAACGGTCAAATCATTCTTAAATATAATTTAGCAATAAAAACCCAATCCTTACTTGTCGATTTGCCTTGTTTCTAATTAATGCCATAAATTTTGACAGTTCGAAACACAAGTTGGCATAAGGAAAAATTAAGATTGCCTCGTAGACTGTGCATGCATCAAATCATGGGAAATACTGGCTTAGCTCAATTAATCAGGTTTTATCAATGTTAATTAATATTTCGGTACTCACTACATCTGGAGTTTTCACTCTAACCGTTCCAGCCTCTAAAACCTGAGATTGCGATAGTTAGCTTTGGCTAAATAAAAATGTAACCAGGATTACGTGTTTAATTAATCATGTTTAAAAAAAACCAAAAAAAATCGTGGATATTCATATCGCGACTTCGCGACTCGGAGCTTCGAAGGTATAGCTTCTGGGATGTTTGTATGCCGAGTTGCGAAATCACAAGATCGCGACTTCACGACTCAGAGCTTCGAAGGTATAGCTTCTGGGAGGTTGGTATGCCGAGTTGCGAAATCGTGAGATCATGATGATCTGATTTAATTAAATTGGGGGATAAAACTGGATTAAGTGTTTAATTAATTACGTTTCTATCTTTATTGTGACTTCGCGATTTGGGGCTTTGATGGTGTAGCCTTTGAGGGAAAACATGCCAAGTTGTGAATTTCTGACTGAGTTTAACCACGGCTAAACTTTTTACCTTTAACACTAACCTGGGTTACTTAAAACAAGAGTCTCGTGGTTTTGCTATCAACATTATGATGGTAATACTTTTGGAGTTAGTAAACACTGAGACATGAAATCCCGATGATGCTTAACTGTAGTTTAGAAAATCTTTACTCTCGCTATTGACTTGGGTAAAATTTTAAGGTTATTTCACAGTTTCTCTCTTCGGGACTTGTGAACTATGTGATCTATAACACTCGACATACGAAATCCCGAGGTAAGAAAGGGGAAAAAATAATTTGAACAAAAAGTATAACTCGCCTTGAGAGTATGATAACTGTCACCGCTCGTGTGATGAGACTTCCAAGAATTTGGAAAAAATAAAGGAAAATATGAAAGCCAACTTTCAATTTCGAGCATTAAGAAATAAAATTCAAAACGGGTTAAAAAACAAAGGCGACTCCAACAATGGCTATGAGCCCATTTGAGGCTCTTTATGGTAGAAAGTGCATAGTTTCAATTAGCTGGGAAAATCTAGTAGACAATATCACACTTGGACCAGACATATTGAAGGATATGGATCAAGAAGTGATCAAAATTGAGCAAAATCTGTAGGTGGACCAGAATAGATAGAAAAGCTATGCAGATAGAAAAATAACACACAAGGAGTTCAAGGTGGGAGATCATGTGCCTATCAGGGTGAAGTCCAAGAGGAGATCCATAGGAATGGGAACTTGTGCCATGGTAGTGCGCCACTATTGTTGACCATTTGAAGTCCTAGAAAGAGTGAGACTTGTACCATACTGACTTGCTCTACCACCTATCGTTAAATCTCACAATGTGTTCCATGTATCTTTACTTAAGAAGTATATTCATTATTTTAATCACGTTATTGATTGGACTATTGTTGGAAGTGGGCCAAAGTGGAAAGCAAGGGGATTTTGGGAAAGAAGGCATGCACAAGGAAAGCGACAAATGGAAGGAAGAACAACATGTGCGCATGCATGGAAGACCAATGACGATAGGGTTAGGGTTTTGGTAATATATTGTAATGGCTAAAGAGCCAGAAACATATAAATATAGTTATCTAGGTCTCATAAGGGAGGAGGATGATTATTGTGGTCATGAGTGATAGATATATAGAGAGGCAAATACAAAGAAATGAATACTATGTAATATGTTACTATATGACCCAATTTTGTAAGTTGTTGAGCTATAGAGGATTAAGGAGAGTAGGTATTGAGGGTTAGATCATAGGTAGAGGAGCCTAGTGTGATATAGTCTGCCTCATATAGATCTTACCCAAATGAGAAGAGTTGTAGGAACGCAATGCTGTATTTGCAGAAAGACAATAATAAAAGAGATAAGAGCCAGATCTTTGTGGACGTAGCCCAGGGGGGGTGAACCACGATAATGATGTATTATGTCATTGAATGCATGTGTTTTGTCTTCAATAGATATTGTTATGCTAAATGAATGATTTTTTAGATTTCCTTCTTAATCATAAATGATATTGCAATACATTAATAAGTTACAATAACACTTTCAACATACAGTTCTCGGATCTCCTACTCAATCCTAGGTTGTAAACACATGAGTATTGCAGCCACCCATTAAGACTATCTCAAGTGAGACGATGCAGTGCACCATGTGTGCTGTGTTTCCTTTTGGTTTACCAGGAGGTCCGATAGTTTTAGAGGCTTTGTTGCAAACACGAACAAACATGAACCCTAGGTCACTCACTCAGAAAGGATATATAAATAAGAGTAACCAACAAATGGTTTCGTTGTCATTGGTAGGAACAATAGAGGATTGAGTAGATGAGATATGTTGAATATCTGTTAAAAGATACGTAAGATTTGTGGGAGGCGGAGAAAGAGAATATTAAAGTAGAGAATAAAGAAATCTGCCACTAGAAGGGGATGTTAAGACCGTGGAATCCCAAAAAATCAGAGATCAAAAGTTGGCTAAGGAAAAAATAGTTTGATTTTGCACAGAAAGATAACAAAAACCCTAGAATAACACCCCACAAATATCTTGAGAAATACATGTTTACTTATTTGCATGAAGTCTTTTTCTGTTATTTTCCACACTTATTACAGGAGTGGATACTAAGGTTAGAGGATAACCATGCAACGAACCATATCTGATAGTTAGAGTGGACCCTGATACAGATTGAGCAGTTACAACATGTGAACAATAAATTCATCCGTGCAATAGAATTTTGGCTCGACAATATTGTGGCAGGCTTTATAACAGAGTTTGCAGTAGATACAACGAGGTTGTACAACACAACGTAACAATAATTAATATGCGGACCTTAAGGAAGGTACACTAGATCATTGTATACTTCTATTAAGATATTGCTATACAACAAAGGTGTAATGACAATGGAGTTAGACAACTAAACTTCCATGCGTGCATGGGGGAAGGGGGGAAGAACTGACAGAAGGAGGAGAAATGGAAGGAGGAAAGGATAAGGGAAATAAGGAGGAACCCTTGTATACCCAATCATGGTAGATGACAACCAGATCAAGAGGATCATGGTGACAACTTGAAAGATGTGTAGTAGTGTACCCTACCGATATAAGGTGAATACAAATAAGAGAGTCATATCTGTGAGGGAAGGCTTAGCGACTGATGAGGAAGAGGTAGATGATCTCTGGGTTGTGGAGTAGATTAAGGAAATCCTACGCACAACATATGAGAGGAAGATGAGAGGTATAAGAATAGGGGGAGAAGGCAACAATCCTATCCATATTAATGTCAGTGTGGAACCCATAAACCCATGTGCGACTAATACACCAAAGAGAACACCACCATTTAGAAACTGGATTTCGGGAGAAGAACGACAACAAGAAGTACATCTACACAAGGAACAACAACTGGAGGAGCCATTTCAGGCAACATTAGTCAAGTATCTACACTGCACAGAGGTAGTAGTTCAGCGTTCAGAATGCCATGACATGATCCCACCATCGAGTTACTAGAATTTAAAGGAGAAGCGTCCGAGGACCCGAAGAAACATTTTTTCATCTGTGAGAAGATCTGGGAAACAGAACATATCACATACGAGGATACTAAACTAGCACAACTAGCGATTACATTAAGGGATTGCGCACTAGATTGGTATATGATTCTATCTACAAACAATCCACCAAGGACAACCAGAAAAATTGTAGACATCATTAAATTGCTGATAAACGAGCTCCAAAATCCAAGTTCAGAAGATTAGTACATGAACGAGATGATCGAAATTAGACAAAAACTGGGAGAATCCATATGGGAGATTGAACATAGATTCAAGTGACTAAAGGGAAAGTTGAAATATCTCATGACCGATATGCAACATAGGAACTTGTTCGTCAATTCACTACTACCACACTTAAAATACTTGCTACGACAACATAAGTTTCAGATGCAGGCAGAGGCTCTATAGGTAGCCCTACAACTGGAAGAAACCTAGTATCAATACATGGATCCATCCATCGAAGAACTGAAGGAGGACCTGAAGAAATTAACATTCCAACTAAACCAAAATAAGAGTAAGGACAAATGAGAAGCCGTTTGGTGTACTACATGCAGGATGAAAGGGCACTACAAGAACGAATGTCCAACATTCATGCAGTATATGGCATCAGGAATTCCAAAAACATTACCAACAAGAGGACTATGGTGAGAAATATGTAAGAAACTAGGCCACAATCCATATCAATGCTCAATGATGCAGAAATACTAGACAGTCCTAAAGAGTTCATATTGGAACTTTTGCAATTCAGTGGGCCACAAAGACAAAGATTGTAGAACTATGGAATTGATGCAAGAGAGGACATCAGATGCATATAGAGTGCAGACATAAATGATGATTAGGAAAGCCACACCACAATTTAATCAAGTTCCAGCCCCATACAATAGTGCGCAACAACTGTATAGTACTACACAACAACCATATAATACTGCACAACCGCAGTACAACACAACACAACCTCAATACAACACCGCTTAGTATAATCAGGCACCTCAGTATAACGCACTGAGAGGAGATCGAGTAGGTTACAAAGGTGGAGGATGAGTGAGAGGAGGTTTTGGACGAGGTAGAGGACCAGTGGTATGTCATAATTGCCAATGACTGGGACATTATACAAGGGAATGTCCACTTCCACCAACAATATGTATGTATTTTCATGCATCAGACCATGATACGAAAGAATGTTCGACATTATTGGTAAAGATCTAGGAAAAGAGGAACCAGAATAACCAGAATGTTTAGTGGATCTTAGCCAAAGTGAGGGACGAAGGACAGAACATCAACATAGTTACCCACGGAGGAGATAAAACAGGAAACGATGTAGTCCGTCAAGATCCAGTTCAAAACCAGTGGGTAAAGAAAAAAGTTGAACCAAGGAAGCAATTCAATGCGTAGAAGGAGAGGGAGATATTTAAGAAAACCTGAGAATAATTTCAGAAGGAGGACATTGCGTCGACTTCAATTGTGCAACAAAGCAAGGAAGAGCTAGAGTAAGAGATGCCTTTGTTATTGGATCATACCAATTAAATGAAACCCATGGGACAAGTAAGTACAATCAAGGGCATTTTGCAATCATGTGTGAAAGTATTGAACGATCCATCATCTGCCAAAATATTGAAAAACATATTAGAAATATGTAGCATAGAAATGAAAGGAAAACTAGAACAAAAAACTATCAATCACCTACATACAAGTAGGAGAACAAGTAGGGAGTTCAAACTGAATGCCAACTTTAGATATTTAAACATGGGAGATATCATACTAGATCTAGGATCTGAAGTGCATGTATTACCAAAGAAGACATGGCAATGTATGGGAGAGCCCACATTAGGATATTCACCTGTTCAATTAAAACTAGAAAAACAACACAAAGTCCTACCAATTAATAGACTGAAAGGAGTGATAATAGACCTAGATGGAGTGCACACTTAAGTAGATTTTGAAGTAATTGAAATAGTGGACACCACAACACCATATCTAACGTTGCTTGGTTTGGATTGGACGTTTGGCAACTAGGCCATAATCAATTTGAAGACATGAAAAATGACATTTGATTCAGGTGAATACATGGTCATCACACCATTAGACCCATTAAAAGGGGAAAGGTTTGTAGAACCCACTTGCCTAGACTTAGAGGAAATCAACCAATTATACAGAACAAATGTGTGATGAGGATTATGTAAATCCAACTGCAGATGGAATACTCAGTTGGAGGAGCATTGCTTCATGTGCAATAGAATCAGATACCAGTTTAGAGAACAGGAAACAAAGGATACATGAAGTTTCCATGAGAATATGTGCACGAATAGACCGCATAGTAAGATGGGTAGGCAAGGAGATAAGGGAACCACCTAGTTTCCGCGGAATAAACAACCTAGAAACATTCTTGGCACAATACGAAGATGAAGTTTTAGAGAATTAGAGACTCTTAGCGCTTGATGTAGCACTCAAGGCCACACCTGCAAGATGGTGGGGCACACACAAAGAGACAATCATAGATTGGTGCCAATGTAAGTGATTACTACACATAAGGTTCAGTGCAGAACATAAAAACAACAAGCGACAGAAGTACGATGGACAGGGGGCACCAGGGAAACACTTGGAGAAGTGCACAATGTTGTGGAAACTGACACCCCCAGAGGAATGGCCTCATCATTTTATACACACTCTAGAGGGCATAGCAACAAACTGGTTTACAGACCAAGAACTATGCAAAGGAACTATGACCTAGATGACATTGCAACATAATTTTACAGTTACTTTTTCATCCGAGCATGAAAACCCCAACATCGATGCAGCTCTTAAACAGATAAAATGGAGGATATTCATTAAGGAACCAAAATTTTAACTCATAACATAAGAGCTACAACGGAAAAAACAAACAGTCAAATAATTGTTGCCATGTTACCATGTGAACGAGGAAGCACCAAATGAAGACGATCCGCACAATATTCAGATCAAGGAAGTGGAAGGAGAAAGAGAAGTGGAAGGTCCACCTATCGAATCAAAAGTCATTTCTGCACCTATCAAGGTGAAGAAAGTCAACATTGGGACAACGAAGAATCCCAAAATGGCCAACATTGGAGATTACTGGGACAAACAAACGGTAGAGAGCATAATAGAGCTATTTCACGAGTACAATGACCTATTTCCCACAAAATTTAAAGAGATGAAGGGTATAGCAGGAGATATAGGAGAAATGAAGATACCACGCAGTTATGAAGTTAGACCGATCAAACAACGACCATATAGATTGAATCACATATATAAGAAGAAATTCAAAGCCGAGATCAATAGGATGCTCAAAGTGGGAATCATAGAACCAATGGAAGAATTGGAATGGATAAGCCCGATGGTAGTTCGGGACAATAAACAAGGAGGTATAGAGATATGCGTCGACTTGAGGAAGTTGAACGATGCATGCCTACATGACCCGTTCCCTACACCTTTCACGGATGAAGTGTTGGAGAACGTAGGAGGACACGAAGCTTACTCATTCACTGATGGATTCTCAGGCTACCACCAGATCAAGATAGCATAGGAAGACTGATACAAGAGTACATTTTCCATAGAATGGGGATCCTACCAGTACACAGTCATGTTGTTTGGACTGAAGCATGCACCAACAATATTTTCCATAGTAGTTAACATTGTGTTTAAGGAATTCATCCACCAGTTTCTAGAAGTATACTTGGATGATTGGACAGTATATAGTTTGTTGAAAGAGCATGTAGAGGTCTTATGGATGATGTTAGAAAGATGTAGACAGTGCCAGATATTACTAAACATAAAAAAAATTATATTTGGAACACCGTTTGGGATACTATTGGGCCATATAGTATGCAAACAAGGTTTACTAGTAGATCCTACAAAGATTGCAATAATTGTTAACTTGCCACCACCAAAAACAATCCATCAGCTGAGAGCGACATTGGGACACATAGGATACTACAGAAATTTTATAAAAGGATACGTGCAAATTACTACACCAATGGAGAAACTGTTAAGAAAATATACAAAGTTTCATTGAAACAACGATTGTCAACATGGTCTGGATATGTTGAAATAAAATATGGTCATCACGCCAATACTAGTATTTCCAGACTGGGAGAAGACATTCCACGTACACGTAGATGCATCAACCATAACACTTGGAGCTATCTTGGCGTAGTCATGAGCGGGATATTTGGATCACCCTATAGAATTTGCAAGTAAAAAGCTATCAGAATCAGAACATAACTATAACACTACAGGGAGGGAAGGCCTAGCTATGGTCTACGCACTACAAAAGTTTAGACATTACTTATTGGGGAAACACTTCAATATGTTCACAGATCACTCAGACCTTAAATACCTAGTCAACAAGATAGTGTTGGGGGGAAGAATCTGTTGATGGTTACTACTGTTTCAAGAATTTGATTTTGAAGTAATAGTTAAGCCAGGAAAATTAAATGCAGGACCTGACCACCTATCAAGGGTCACAAATGGAGAATAACCTATGAATTTAGAGTAAAACTTCACAGATGCACAATAATTTTCAGTCCATATCATTGATGAATACTTTGCAGATATCATTCAGTACTTGAACACAGGTACTACACCACATGAGTATAACACCATGTAGAAGAAAAACTAGGTAGTCTGGGCTGTAGACTATCAACTGATCGTAGGACACTTATACAAAATGGGTGCATATAGCATCTTGCGTAGATACATGTTAGAACATAAAATACCAAGAGTTTTAACAAAATCCCATGAGGGAATAGTAGGAGGACATTACGCAAGAAAAGATACCATGCATAAGTTATTGCACACAGGACTATGGTGGCCAACCATTCACAGAGACTCGAAGGAGTACTGCCAAAGATGTGATGTCTATCATAGGGTTTGTAAACCCAAGAGAAGGGACAAAATTCCATTAGGACCACATGTAACATTACATGAATTAGATAAATGGGAAATATATTTTGTGGGACCATTCAACCTACCAACAAAAAGAATAGGAGCAAGGTACATTATCACTGCGACATAATATTTGACAAGATGGGCGGAAGCAACACCAGTGAAGGATTGCAGTGCAGAAACAACAACACACTTTCTATTTGAACAAGTAATCACCCGATTTGGGTGACCAAAAGTTTTGATGAGATACCAGGGTACACACTTCATTAACAACACTATCAATTCTATGACCAAAGTGTTTGAAGTCCATCATTAGAAGAGAATACCATATCACCCAAAGGCAAATGGCACAGTAGAGTCATTTAAAAAAATCCTTGAGAATGCACTAAAAAATATCTGTAATGTCAACATGGACGATTGGGACCTCAAAATACCAACATTATTGTGGGCCTACAGAATTACGTGTAAAACGTTGACAGGGCACATGCCATTTAAATTGGTATATGGCCAAGAAGCAGTGGTGCCATTAGAATTTCTAGTACCAAGCTTGGGCATAGAAACAATTATACACATGACAAAATGAGGCACAGTATAGGAGAGAATAAATCATTTGATGACCATGGAGGAATATAAGATCCTAGCAGGGTTCCACCAACAAGTTTAGAAAGAAAGGGACAAAGCTTGGCATGACATACACATCAAGAAGAAAACTTTCAAGGAAGGATATTTAGTATTGATGTATGAAAACAAATCCTTGTAGCACCCAGGAAAGCTCAGAGTGCACTGGTTAGGATTGTATGAAGTAAAGAATGTCACAGAGGGAGAAGCTATACAGTTGAAAGACTTAGCATGCAAAAAAATTAGAGGGATGATCAACAGGAGCCGATTGAAGCTGTACAAGGACAATTGACAACCCACCGCACAGTTAAAAAAAAATAAAAAGAAAATAGGATATTAAAACATTACCAACAGAGGCACAGTGAGCCGAAAGAAAAAGGAGAATGCACACTTAGGAATACAAACTTGATGAGTAAAAGGCAAATGAATAGTTCACGATGGAAACAAGCGGGAAAAGAAAAGACAACAAAAGTAGTACAAAACGATGAAGTTATGCGGAATTGAATGCCGAAAAGGATCGATCGGACGCTGCATTAATCATGCCAACTGAAGACAAAAATGGAGAGTAATGGCAAGTAAGAAGGAATCAGAGGTTCATTGAATCCGTCATAAAGGTAGCGTCTTCAACAAGTTTCATACGATGCCCATACAAAACTTGGACATGGGAGCAAACAGTTTATTGCAAGACTAGAAAATACAGAGAGCGAGAAAGAATATGAAGCACAGAGCGCAACTCACAAAGGTTATAGAGACCATTGACTCCAACAAACACTCAACATTCACCACGATGGAACCACCAAATCAATAAGAAACAAGCTAGACTGTTAGACACTTGTTGGTTACTTCTCTCCTATACTGCTTGAGCTTATTGACCTAGGGTTCATGTTTGTTTGAGGTTCCAACAAATCCTCTAAAACTATCGGCCCTCCTGGTAAACCAGAAGGAAACACAACACACAGAATGTGCTGCCCAGTCTCACCTGAGATAGCTTTAATGGGTGGCTATAATACTGAGGTGTTTACATTCTAGGATTGCATATGAGATAAGCGGGCTAAATATTGAACCATTATTATGATTTGTAAATACAACATACTGTTATTCGCAATTTATGTAGTAGATCCATAGGTTTATTCCCTTAATATTGCAAAATCATTTAAACATGAAATATAATAAGTCATGCATTCAACAAAATAATAACTGCTTCAGACAATAGAGACATGAAAACATTCATCACACAACATAGATATTACTGTGGTTCACCCCCTCCTGGGGCTACGTCCACAAAGATTTGGCTCTCACCTCTTTTATTATATTATGTTTTCATCTACAATGTCGGGCACTTACAACCACCCTTTGATGGGTAGGATCTATATGAGGTGAACTAGATCGCACCAGGCTCCTCAACCTGTGATCTAATCCTCAATATATACCTTCTCTAGTCTCTTCTATCTCAACATCTTACAAAATAGGTCTTACAACAAAACATTACATATTACATCAACTCATGCGTAACTTACAATAGCATAATAGTACTCCGAAGTGAACCAACCATGATGCCTAAAACTCTATATTCATACATTCTGGGCTCTTCATCTATTTAAAATACCTTACCAAAACCCTAATCCTACCGTCATTAGGTCTTCTTCTACATGTGCACGTTTTTTTCTCCCTTCCAGTTGTCGCTTCCCTTGTGCACACATTCCTTACATGAACGCGTGTTGTGTTTCCTTCCTATTGTTGCTTCTCTTGTGCATGCTTTCTTTCCCAAAAAAAACATTATTTTCCTATTTGGCCTTTGGCCTGCCTCCAGCAAGCCCCCAAAACTGACATGTGGCTCGTCCCGAGCCACCTAATCTTTGTGTGCCTCCTTGATCTCCTTGGTGATCACCTAGAACTTTTCCTTGAGTGTTGTTCGTTGTGTCTGTGCCTACACAGTATTCTCCTTGAGTGTGTCCACTATCTAGATTGCAATTTCCTCACTGATCAGTTCCACACACTTTGTCTGGGTCTGTGATATATGTGCCTTGGATTCCTCTTCTTGTGCTAGGACTTTTGCTACTCGCTCTTGCGGCAGTTCCATTTGAGCTCGTTGCTCCTGTTTCTATGTTTGCCTAGTAATTAGCTCTGCCTGCAATATCTTCATGTCCTACATCCCTTTAATGCATTATGTGATTGGTATTGTCTTTTTTTTCTTCTTGAGCTCTTGGATCGCTGCGTTGATCCTTTATTACTCCTTGTCCCACTGTTGGACCTGTTGATCCTCCTCCAATCTAGTCCAAAGTTGTGTTGCTTTATCGAACAAGTTCACTACTGTACTGACCTGCTTCTCTATCTCCTGCGACTGCGTTGTTGCTTCCTGCTTCCTTTTCTCCTTCACTGCTAGTGGAGTGGTTGGTGTGAGTTGTTCTTGGATATTCTCTATATCCTTATGATATTAATCAATTGCCTGCAGAATACGATCAATCGTTTCTGCTACTATGATTTCCTCTCCCTATGAAGCCTGTGGAATCTTCTCGTAAGTTTCTGCCACTTTATGCTCCAATCCTTTTATGCACTCCCTTTCCTCCTAGGTCTCAAATTTAGCGTTCTCATAGATTATTCCTAGCACCTCCCGATTCTTTGTTGCCTGCTTCAATTTGGTTAAGTGTTTGTGTGCACAAGACTGTACCTCTTGGCTTACATTAACCTGCAACCTGTGTAGTGCCCCTAATGGTATGCTCATCAACACAAGTTGAATTTGGCTTAAGTCCTTCAAGGGTGTTTTCCCCACAATTTCGTCGATGTGCAACATACTAGGGTTGATATGGAATGTTATGTGCGGCTGCAGAATTGTCTGTACTGATTCCTATTCCTCTTCTTCCACTCTTCCTTCTGTCTGTGGTGCTAATGGTTCGAGTCCCTTGCTGCTTGCTGACTGCCCTTGCTCGATTTGATTGAGAAGATGTTGTATGTCTACCAATTTCTCTTCAATCTTATCCCTATGGTGTGTACCATGATCGAAGTCCTCAGATAGAAAATCCTAAGCCATTTGGGCTATGATTTTCCCATCGTCATCTGTGATCGTATACTCTGGCGATGTTCTTTGGGCCTTTGATTTCTTACGCACGCCTCCCATATACGTGGCTGGCCTTTTGTTTGTGCCTGTTGTTTTTGGGTTGGACCTTGTTTCGGTCTCTTGCATGGGCTTGGCTTGTTGCTACTTCTCTATGGCCAACTGTGTCTTATCCTTCTTTCTGTTCTGGGTCCCTGTCTTCATTGTCACTTCTTTTGTCTATATTTCTTTTCCTTGTCCCATTCTTCATCTCTTGGGAACTTGGATTTCTTTCGGCTGGGTTTCTTCCTGCCCTTCCTCTTCTTCTTCCGTCATTTCCGACACTTCCTGGGTGATGGTTTGAATCCTCCATTCATTGTCCCATTCACTGATGACCATGTCGATGTCCCCCTCTGTGGTAGAATAGCGCACTTGCAGCCACTATTTAGCTGGATCCTTCCTTGCATGTATCCACATTACGTGTTGCGTGGCCTGGAAATTGGTGATGTCTGTATATCGTGCGACAACTTCCGGTGTTATTCTCCACACCGTGGAAATTTTTTCTTGTAGGTTGTGTAGGTATCCCTCAAAGATAGACCTATTCTCCTTTTTTATCCTCGACTCTGTCCTAGCTCTGAGCAACAAATATCTTGCCCCTTTATTTGGTTTGGGTCTAGTGCCAAAAAATATGTACCTTGGCACTCTTCATCCCATGAAGGCTATTAGTGTGATCAACCATGAATACTAGAACTTTGTTCCTAGATCCTGCACATCCTTGAAGTCATCCAGGAATAGGTTCAAGAGGTACGGTGCCCACCTCATTGAGGTGCCTTCTGCGCACTAATCTGCAACTGAAACAACCCTAGTTGGGACTTCCTCCCTATGGAATTTTCTTAGCAGCTTTCATGCTAAGAGTTTCACACCCAATTGTGTGGTTGTGTCGTTGATCCTCTTGATAATAATCCCTCTTGTCCTCCTATCAGTGCCATACTTCTTCTTCATCTCTTCTGCTAGCACTTTTTCCTTGGTTTTGTCATCCAAAAACAACACGGGATCCATGCCCCGAATTGGTAACCCTGTTATTTTTGCGATAAGCTCAATGTCTATTGAGATGCGCTTGTCCAACCAGATTTTCCCACCATGCATGACTCCTAGCACTTGTTTGACACATGCGGTCGCATGTTCACCCCTCCCAAAATGTGGTAGGTACATGAGACCTAAAATTATTGTCCTTTGCAATCTGGTTTCCCATTGGAGTGGTTGATCAAGCAGTTCCCCAAATCGACTTGTGCCCACCGTCTCCATGTATACTCTTTTTGCAAGTTCCAGGAACTTGTCTTCGTCTGCTATGTCATGGTCCAAGTATTTGAGCTTCCCGATGTGACCCAGTAGCTCTGTTCCTATTTGTACCCCATATGGTATGTGTGGTAGAACAATTTCTGCTACTGGTTTCTTATGAGGTGATCTAGGTATCTGTATCCTGTCTTGCTTCCACTCTGGTGGTTGGCTCGAAGTTCCAGTGGCTTCCAGTTGTTCTTTAGTATGCCATTCCTTCTGGCCCATGATATCCTTGAACGCTCCCTCTAGTTGGTGGTCTGATATGGTCATTTGAGACTCATCTGGCTCTATTAATGTGTCCAGATTTAGCTTCGTTCCATTGCCTTCCAGAGCGGGTCCAATGTTCTCTGGTTGTGCCTCCTTCAATGTTTCTGCTTCTTGGTTTTTCCATTCCTGTACTTCTCTCAGTATGTCTATATTCGTGCCCTCTGATGCTAGTTATTGGATTTATTCCAATATGGGTGTCGAGTGCACTAGTGCTATCTCTGGGGATGGGATTTCATCAATGTTGACGATCTTCGGCGATTGTTGTTCACCTTCTTCCGCCTGTCCTCGTGACCTAGTCTGAAATTTGGTTTTTATGGCGTTCTGGCTCGCTTCTGCTTGCTTGGGCAGTACCATGGTGGTGAATGTTGACTATTTGCTGGGTTCGAATTGTCTTTATGACCTACGTGAGCTCGCTCTGATATTTTTATCCTCTATCGCTCTCTGTCTACTCTTCTTTTGTGAATAGACTGTTTTCTTTTGCGTCCATGTGTTGTATGGGTTTTCCATGAATCTTGTCGATTACGCTTCCTTTATTATGGGTTTTAATTCACCTTAACTATGGGTTCAATGCATCTCCTTTTCCTGATCGTTTCCCTTTTTATGTGACCATTGTCATTCTCTTCGTGGAGGTTGTGTTTCTAAATTCTTATGACCTTTCTACTGCTATCGCATTGCGCCCTCCTTGGTTCTTTCCTTTCTTTTTCTTTTTTTACTGCATGATGGGTGGTTAACTGTCCTTGTAGAGCTTCATTCGGCTCCCATTAATCATCCCTCTATTTTCTGCACCTCATAAGTCTCTCAACTGTACAACTCCTCCATTTGTGACAAATTTTACTTTGTACAGTCCTTGCCAATGCATTCTAAGCTTTCCCGGGTGCTGAAACGATTTGTTTTCGTACATTAGTACTAGGTCTCCTTCCTTGAACGTCTTCTTGTTGTTGTGTCGATAGTGCCAAGCTTTATCTCTTTCTTTCTGAACTTGTTGGTGGAATTGGTGCAGACCCCCTGCCCTCAGGCCGAGATCCGCTTAGGATCTTCACTAAAACCATGCCAAGGGTTAATTAAACCCTTTGTTTAAGCCACAAAGGACTTCGGGTTCCGAGAGTTGGAGAGTCCCGATGTATTTCCACAGCTCTCAGCAAATGCCAAAGTGCGAAACGTCAACGAAGGTTGACTACTCCAACGTGATGAGCACATGCCACTTGCTACCCACTAGTTTCATCTTTCAGGACTTTGAGAAAACAACCAATAGTCATTCCTCTTCCCTTATGATTCCCCGAACTCTAAAATTCCAGGATGTCAAAATGGGATCAACTTCCAATGGGATGCGAGATCAATGGCGTTTTGGGATTTTTTCCGAAGCTTGACCCCTGCTTTGACTTCCGCCGCAAGTACCCTCTGACTGAGACTTGGGACCCACCTTTTCGACGTTTCTCTCTTCGCGATTTTGGGAGTTGCGTTGACCATGCAACTCTACCTCTTGAGTCCCGAAACCTTGAAGCCCGATTTGTGCCCAACGTTATTGTCCCTTGAATTTTCAGGATTTTTTTCTTTCCCTCTTCGGGATTTCACGAACCGGGAGTTTGAAACTCTCGATTCCAAAGTCACTGCCTCCTCTAGTTCCTGAACTACGGAAAGAAGAAATGCAAAAATCACACACCAAAGGCATGTTGCGTTTCGCGACTTCGGGATTTTCAATGCAAAGGGTCCCGAATCCTTGTCATCTGGATTTTCGGAATGCCAAATCCTAGATTTCCAAAATTCCAAAATTCCACACCTGATAATCCCTTTCGCGATTTAGGTTTTAGAGTGACCAAAAAATTTGGCTTGCACTCCGAAATTATGGATCCCGAATCCCCAAAATGATTTGATGGCTCAAATAGCCCGCGATTAACAGTCCACATTGATTCTTGATGTCAGGGTGGCAGATTCATCCAACTCCTAACCACCTTACAGCTCCTCTGGATCATACGGTCCTCATGACTTCGCGAGTTCTCAACGGAGAATTTATGACCACCAGATGCACTCCTCGATGAATTTTGTCCAAACGACTCGGTGTTCTCCCTCAGAACTTAACTTCTATGAGACAATTTCGATCTCCGTCTCCCTTTGAGCACTTCAAAGGTTAAATCCCTCCTGAGATTTCACTTGTAAACTCAAACTTCCCAAAATGATCCCTGCTCGCACTCCTTGTGGAAACCCTTCAAATAACCTCTAGTTATTTGAGTCTCTGACCCAATGCACTCTTTGCAACAATGGTCCTTCAACCTTCCTTCTGGATTTATAAAATCCAAGGCTTCAACCAGCCTGTGCACACCTTGCACGGCTCCGGGCTACACCTGAAGTTCTGCTGGTAAGAGAACAACGGTATCTCTCCTAAGCTTTCTAAGATAAAACTCAAACCTTCGTCAATGCACACCTTGCGGACATTCACTGCACTACTTGTAGGAATTCTCAAGAAGAGAAACAATTGAAACTCATTCTTCTCCTCTCTCATACTTCATACATTCAACATGAAATGATACACACAACACAACATTGAAACAAATGCATAATAGAGAAACAAATCAATTGTAAACATACCATTCACAAATATAAATAGTAAGCATCATAACACCATGAAAATTGAGTCAAAGCTTCATATATTAACTCAAGTGCTCTTGTACATGGGTTCTTCTCTATAGCTCTCTGCTTCATCTCTACAACTTATGAATTCTGAATGATCATCCAAAAGTTACAATGATACAAGGGTGAGGGTGTCTATATCCGTTTTCCCTCCTATGCTTCTAAAATGTCTAATCTATTAAATTAAATCTACCTACTTGCATTCATTACGCATAAATGCCTCTACGTTAGATAGATGAGAGAAATGCTCAAGATCTATTTACAATATCTAGACATAAATGTAAGTAAGCTTCCTTTAGCTATTACATTAATGTCCATTCATTGATCTCAAAACACTTCAAAATGTGCACTCGTGCTTTTCCAGCTGTCTCCCACTTTTACGTTGCTTGCTTGGCTAGTTGCTTACGATGCTCTTGCATCAGGAATCCTGCTAAGATCCAATATTCCTCCATAGTCATTAACTGGTTCAGTCTCTCCTGTATTGCGCCTCATTTTTTCATTTTTGTAATTGTTGCTACGCGCAAGATTGGTACTAGAAATTATAATGGCACCACTACTTCTTGGCCATAAACTAGTTTAAATGGTGTGTGACCTATCAAATGTTTGCACGTAGTCTTGTAGGCCCATAATATTGATATTTGTTAGCGCATTCTCCATGATTTTGTTAAACACTTCCACAATGTCGTTTTCCTGTGGGTGATATGGTGTTCTCTTCTGATGATGGACTTCAAACTCTTTAGTCATGGTGTTGATGGTGTTGTTTATGAAGTGCGTGCCTTGGTCACTCATTAAAATTCTTGGACACCCAAATATAGTGATTACTTGTTCGAATAAAAAATGTGTTGTTGTTTATGCACTGCAATCCTTCATTGGTGTTGCTTCCACCCATCTTGTTAGGTATTTCATCGCAGTGATAATGTACCTTGCTCCTGTTCTTTTTGTTGGTGGGTTGATTGGTCCCACAAAATCTATTTCCCACTTTTCGAATGCCTGTAATGTTACTTGTGGTCGTAACGACATCCCATCTCTTTTGTTGGGTTTGCCCACCCTTTGACAGACATCGCATGTTTGACAGTATTCCTTTGAATCTCTTTGAATCGTTGGCCACCATATTTGTGCACACAATACCTTCTGCATGGTAGATTTTCCTCCATAATGCCCTCCTATTCCTTCATGGGCTTCTGATAAAAATCTTGGTCTTTCATGCTCTAACACGTATCTTCACAAGATGTTATCTGTGCCCATCTTATATAGATGTACTGCAATCAGTTGATAGTTGACAACATGGACTACCAGGTTTTTCTTCTGCGCAGTATTATACTCTTGTGGCACAGTACTTGTGCTCAAGTATTGGATGATATCTGTGAAGTATTCATCGACGACTTGAACTGAGAATAGTTTTGCATCCGGAAAGTTGTCCTCCAAGTTTTTAGGTTCTTCTCCACTGGTGACTCTTGATAGGTGATCAGGTCCTTCATTTAACTTTCTTGGTTTAATGATTACTTCAAAGTCAAATTATTGGAATAGTAGTAACCATCGACATATTCTCCCCCCAACACTGTCTTGTTGATTAAATATTTCAAGGATGAGTGATCCGTGAACATCTTAAAGTGTTTCCCCAATAAGTAATGTATGAACTTTTGCAGTGCATAGAGCATATCTAGGCCTTCTCTTTCTGTTGTGTTATAGTTTTGATCTGATTCAGATAGCTTTCTACTCACAAATGCTATCGGGTGATCCAAGTCCCCCACTCCTGGCTGTGCCAAGATAGCTCCACGTGCTATGGCTGATGCATCTACATGTACATGGAATGTCTTCTCCCAATCTGGGAAAACTGATATCGATGTGGTGACAATATTTTCCTTTAGAGTATCCAAACCATGTTGGCACTCGTCATTCCACTGAAACGTTGTATCCTTTCTTAGCATCTTTTCCATTGGTGCAGTTATCTGTGCATAACCTTTGATAAATTTCTTGTAGTAACCTGTGTGTCCCAACGTCGCTCTTAGTTGATGGACTGTTTTTGGTGGTGGTAAGTTAACAATGATTGCGATCTTTGTAGGATCTACTAGTAAACCTTGTTTGCATACTATATGGCCCAATAGTATCCCAAATGATGTTTTGAATATGAATTTCTTTATCTTCAGTGATATCTGACACTGTCTCCATATTTCTAACATTAGGCATAAGACTTCTACGTGGTATTTCAAAAAACTATAAACTGTCCAATCATCCAAGTAAACTTCTAGGAACTGGTGGATGAATTCTTTAAACGCAGCAGTGACTACTCTTGAAAAGATTGCTGGTGCATTTTTCAGTCCAAAGGGCATATTTGTGTACTGATAAGATCCCCATTCTATCGCAAATGTGGTCTTTTATCTGTCTTCTTTTGCTATCTTGATCTGATGGTATCTTGAGAATCCATCAGTGAATGAGTAGGCTTCATGTCCTCCTATGTTCTCTAACTCTTCATCTATGAAGGGTGTAGGGAATGGGTCATGTAGGCATGCATTGTTCAACTTCTGCAAGTCGACGCATATCCTGATCCCTTTTTGTTTCTTGTCATATACTAACATCAGGCTTATCCATTATGATTCTTCGACCAGTTCTATGATGTCAGCTTCTAGCATCCTGTCAATATCAACTTTGAATTTCTTCTTATATATGGGGTTCAGTCTATATGGTTGTTTTCTGATCGATATCGCTTTTGGTTTGAGTGGTATCTTCATCTCTCCTATCTCTCCTACTATACCCTTCATATTTGTAAATGTTGTGGGGAACAAGTCGTTGTATTCATGCAATAGATTTGTTATGCTTTCCACTATTTTCTCATCCCAGTAATCTCCAATGATGGCCATTTTGGGTTGCTCGGTTGTCCCAATATTGACTTTCTTTACTTTGGTCGGTGCAACAATAACTTCTGATTCTATAGGTGGACCTTCTACTTCTCTTTCTCCTTCTTCTTCTGTAATCTAAATATCGTGTAGATCATCTTCATCCAGTGCTTCCTCTTGCACATGGTAACATGAAAAAAGTTCTTTAATTGTTTGTTTGTTCCATTGTTGTTCTTCTGTGATCATTTCAACTTCCGACTCTTTCATTAATATCACTCCTCTTATCTTCTTCAACGTTACATCTATGTTGGGGTTCTCATGTTCGAATGAGAAAGTGACTATAAAATTTTGTTGCAATGTCATCCAGATTGTAGTTCCTTTGCGCAATTCCTAGTTTGTATACCATTTTGATAGTATGCCCCCTAGAGTATGTATAAAATAATGAGTTCATTCCTCTAGAGGTGTCATTTTACATAGTGTTCTACACTCCTTCAAGTGTTATGCTGGTGCTCTTTATCCAACATATTTCTATTGTTTGCTGATTTTCTATTCTGCGCTGAACTGTATGCATAGTAACTTC
Organism: Picea glauca; assembly: GCA_000966675.3. Classification (NCBI taxonomy): domain Eukaryota; kingdom Viridiplantae; phylum Streptophyta; class Pinopsida; order Pinales; family Pinaceae; genus Picea; species Picea glauca. The sequence continues at coordinate 801,435 of JZKD02S0778795.1, read as the reverse complement.
TTGCATTGATACCAGTCTGTGATTGTCTCTTTGTGTGTGCCCCACCATCATGCAGGTGTGGCCTTGAGTGCTAGATCTAGTGCTAACGGTCTTTGATTCTCTAAGACTTCATCTTCATATTGTGCTAAGAATGTCTCCAGATCGTTTACTCCATGGAAACTGGGTGGTTCTCTTATTTCTGTGCCTACCCATCTTACATCATGGTCTATTCGTGCTCATGGATACTTCATATAGCCTTTTTTGCCAGTTCTCTAAACCAATATCTGAATTTCTTGCACAGGAAGTGATGCTGCGCCAACTGAGTATCCTGTCTGCAGTTGGGTTTACGTAATCCTCATCACGCGTGGTTTTTCTATACAACTGGCCAATTTCCTCTAGGTCCAAACAAGTAGGTTCTACGAATCTCTCTCCTTCTTATGGATCTAATGGCATGATGAAATTATATTCTTCTAACTCAAATGTCAGTTTTTTGGTCTTTAAGTTGATTATGGCCTGGTTTTCAAACACCCAATCCAGACCAAGCAATGTTGGGTAAGGTGTCATGCCGTCCATTATTTCAATGAATTCAAAATCTTCTTTAGTGTGCACTCCATATAGGTCTACTGTCACTCCTTTCAGTCTACCTATCGATAGGACTCTGTGTTGGTTTGCCAGTTTCAAATGAACTGGTGAATATCCTAATGTGGGATCTCCCATGCATTTCCATGTCTTCTTTGGTAGTACATTAACTTAAGATCCTAGATCTAGTATAATGTATGCCATATTGAAATCTCCAATGTCAGTCTAAATTCCCTACTTGTTCATCTTCTTGTGTGTAGGTGATTGACAGTTTTTGGTTCTAACTTCTCTTTCGTCTCGAGGCTACATTTTTCTAGTATGTTTTGCAATATTTTCACAGATGATGGATCACTTAATACCTTTACACATGATTGCAAAAATCCTTTGATCGTACTTACTTGTCCCATAGACCATATTTCACTGGTATGATACAATAACGAAGGCATTTTAGATTCAGGTGTTTCCTTGCTTTGTTGTGTAGTTGAAGTCATCGCAATATCTTCCTTTTGAAATTCTTGTCAGGATTGCTTAAAGATCTCATTTTCCTTCTGGGCGTCGAACTGCTTCCTTGGTTCGTCGTTCTTTTTCACCCATTGATTGTGTGTTGGCACTTGTTGAATAGTGTCATCCCTTGTTTTCTCTCCTCCACGAGTAACTATATTAATGTTCTATCCTTCATCCCTTGCTTCGACATAAATACACTGAACATTCTGGTTGTTCTGATTCCTCTTTTCCTGAATATTTACTAGTAGTGTTGGACATTCTTCTGTATCGTGGTCCGATGCATGAAAATACATACAAGTTGTTGGTGGAAGTGGACATTCCCTTTCATAATGTCCCGATTTTTGACAATTGTGGCACACCACTGGTCCTCTACCTCATCTGAAACCTCCTCTTTCGCATCCTCCACCCCTGTAGCCTGCTCGATCTACTCTCAACGCATTGTATGGAGGCACCTGATTATACTGTGTGATATTGTACTGAGGTTGGGTCATGTTGTACTATGGTTGCACATTATTATATGGTTTTGCGCAGTATTATACTGCTTCTGCACAGTGTTGTATGGAGTTGGAGCTTGATTAAATTGTGGTGTGGCTCTCCCAGTCATCATTTATTCCTACACTTTATATGCATCTGATGTCCTTTCTCACATCAACTCCATAGTTCTACAATCTTTGTCATCATGGCCCACTGACTTGCAAAAGGTGAAATATGATCTCTTCGGGACTGTCTGGTATTTCAGCATCATCGTGCAGTGATAAGGGTCATGACCTGATTTCTTTCACATTTCGCACCACAGTCTTCCTGTTGGTAGTGGATTTGTCATTCTTGTTGCCATATACTACACGAATGTTGGGCATTCGTTCTTGTGGTGTCCTTCTATCCTGCATGTGGTACACCAAACAACTTCCCATTTATCCTTGTTCTTATTATGGTTCAGCTAAAACGTTAAGTTCTTCAAGTCCTCCTTCAGTTCTTCAATAGATGGGTTTGTCTGCTGATACTGATTTTCTTCTAGCTATAAGGTTGCCTGCAGAGATTCTACCTTCATTTGGAACTTTTTTTGTCGCACAAGGTATTTTAAGTGTGGTAATAATGAATTGACAAACAAGTGTTTGTGTTGCATCTCATTCATGAGATACTTCAACTTCCCCTTCATTCGCTTGAATATCTAATCAATCAATATCCCATACAAACTCTCCTAGTTTTTGTCGAATTTCTATCATCTAGTTCATGTATTTCTATCGTCCCTATTGACATTATAGATCTTTGTTAGCGCATTCCCCATGATTTTGTTAAATGCTTCCAAAATTTCGTTTGTTTGTGGGTGATATGGTGTTCTCTTTTGATGATGGAATTCAAAATCTTTAGTCATGGCGTTGATGGTGTTGTTTATGAAGTGTGTTCCTTGGTCACTCATTAAAATTCTTGGATACCCAAATATAGTGATTACTTGTTCAAATAAAAAATGTGTTGTTGTTTTTGCGCTGCAATCCCTCACTGGTGCTGCTTCCTCCCATCTTCTTAGGTATTCCTTCACAGTGATAATGTACCTTTCTCTTGTTCTGTTTGCTGGTGGGTTGATTGGTCCCACAAAATCTATTTCCCACTTGTCGAATGCCTGTAATGTTACTTGTGGCCATAACGACATCTCGTCTCTTCTGTTGGGTTTGCCTACTCTTTGACAGACATCACATGTTTGAAAGTATTCCTTTGAATATATGTGAATCATTGGCCACCATAGTCCTATGTGCAATACCTTCTACGCAGTAGCTTTTCTTGCATAATTCCCTCCCGCTATTCCTTCACGGGCTTCTGCTAAAAATATTGGTCTTTCGTGCTCTAACACGTATCTTCACAAGATGCTATCTGTGCCCATCTTATATAGGTGTCCTGCAATCAGTTGATAGTCAATAGTGCAGACTATCTCTCCTAGCTCTACTACTATACCCTTTATCTCTGTAAATGTTGTGGGGAACAAGTCGTTGTATTCACACAATAGCTCTATTATGATTTCCGCTGTTTGCTCATCCCAATAATATCCAATGCTGGCCATTTTGGGTTGCTCGGTTGTCCCAATATTGACTTTATTTACTTTGATTGACGCAAAAATAACTTATGATTCTATAGGTGGACCTTCCACTTCTCTTTCTCCTTCTACTTCTGCAATCTGAATATCGTGTAGATCATCTTCATCTGGTGCTTCCTCTTGTACATGGTAACAAGACATAAGTTATTTAACTGTTTGTTTGTTTCGTTGTTGTTCTTCTGTGATCATTTCAACTTTTGACTCTTTCATTAATATCAATCCTCTTATCTTCTTCATCGCAACATCTATGTTGGGGCTCTCATGCTTGAATGAGAAAGTGACAGTAAAATTTTGTTGCAATGTCATCCAGGTCGTAGTTCCTTTGCGCAATTCTTGGTTTGTATACCTATTTGATAGTATGCCCCCTAGAGTATGTATAAAATAGTGAGGTCATTCCTCTGGAGGTGTCATTTTCCATAGTGTTATACACTCCTCCAAGTGTTATGTTGGTGCTCTTTGTCCATCATACTTCTGTTGCTTTCTGATTTTTTGTTTTGCGTTGAACCGTATGCACAGTAACCACTTGCATTGGTATCAGTTTGGGATTGTCTCTTTGTGTGTGCCCCACCATCGTGCAGGTGTGGCCTTGAGTGCTAGATCCAGTGCTAATGATATTTGATTCTCTAAGACTTCATCTTCATACTATGCTAACAATGTCTCCAGATCATTTACTTCATGGAAACTGGGTGGTTCTCTAATTTCTGTTCCTACCCATCTTATGGCGTGGGCTATTCATGCACATTTCCTCATGGATACTTCATGTAGCCTTTTTTTCCAGTTCTCTAAACCAATATCTGAATTTCTTGCATAGGAAGTGATGCTGCGTCAACTGAGTATCCTGTCTGTAGTTGGGTTTACGTAATCCTCATCGCGCATGGTTGTTCTATACAACTGGCCAATTTACTCTAGGTCCAAACAAGTAGGTTCTACGAACCTCTCTCCTTCTGATGGGTCTAATGGCACGATGAATCTATATTCTCCTTACTCAAATGTCATTTTTCTAGTCTTTAAGTTGATTATGGCCTGATTGTCAAATGCCCAATCCACACCAAGAAATGTTGGGTAAGGTGTTGTGCCGTCCACTATTTCAATGACTTGAAAATCTTCTTTAGTGTGCACTCCATATAGGTGTACTGTCACTCCTTTCAGTCTGCCTATCAGTACGACTCTATGTTGGTTTGCCAATTTAGATTGAATAGGTGAATATCCTAATGTGGGCTCTCCCATGCATTGCCATGTCTTCTTTGGTAGTACATTAAATTCAGATCCTAGATCTAGTATAATGTCTCCCATATTGAAATATCCAATGTTGGCATTCAATCTAAATTCCCTACTTGTTCTTCTTCTTGTGTGTAGGTGATTGACAGTTTTTGGTTCTAGCTTCTCTTTCATCTCGAGGCTACATTTTTCTAGTATGTTTTGCAATATTTTCACAGATGATAGATCACTTAATACCTTTACAGATGATTGAAAAAATCCTTTGATTGTACTTAATTGTCCCATAGACTGTTTTTCACTGGTATGATCCAATAACAGAGGCATTTCATATTCAGGTGTTTCCTTTCTTTGTTGCATAGTTGAAGTCGTCGCAATATCTTCCTTCTAAAATTCTTGTCGGGATTTATTAAAGATCTATTTTTCCTTCTGGGCATCAAACTTCTTGGTTTGTCATTCCTTTCACCCATTGATTTTGTGCCAACACTTGTTGAATAGTGTCATCCCCTGTTTTTGCTCCTCCGCGAGTAACTATATTAATGTTTTGTCCTTCATCCCTTGCTTCGACAGAAATCCACTAAACATTCTGGTTTTTCTGATTCCTCTTTTCCTGAATCTTTACTAGTAGTGTTGGACATTCTTCTGTATCGTGGTCCGATGCGTGACAATACATACAATTTGTTGGTGGAAGTGGACATTCCCTTGCGTAATGTCCCAGTTGTTGACAATTGTGACACACCATTGGTCCTCTACCTCGTCTGAAACCTCCTCTTACTCGTCCTTCACCTCTGTAGCCTACTCGATCTACTCTCGACGCATTGTATGGAGGCGCATGATTATACCGCATGGTATTGTACTTAGGATGGGCCATTTTGTACTACAGTTTCATGTTAATATATGGCTTTTGCATAGTATTATACTGCTTCTACACATTGTTGTATGGAGATGGAGCTTGATTAAACTGTGGTGTGGCTTGCCTAGTCATCATTTCTTCTTGCACTCTATATGTGTCTGATGTCCTTTCTCGCATCAAATCCATAGTTTTGAAATCTTTGTCATCGTGACCGACTGACTTGCAAAAGGTGCAATATGAGCTCTTCGGGACTGTTTGGTATTTTGGCATCATCATGCAACGATAAGGGTCGTGACCCGATTTCTTGTATATTTCGTACCACAATCCTCCTGCTGGTAGTGGATTTGGCATTACCGTTGCCATATATTGCGCGAATGTTGTGAATTCATTATTGTGGTGTCCTTTTGTCCTACATGTGGTACACCAAACAACCTCATGTTTATCCTTGTTTTATTATGGTTCAGCTGAAACGTTAAGTTCTTCAATTCCTCCTTCATTTCTTCAATAGCTGGGTTTGTCTATTGACACTGATTTTCTTCTAGCTGTAAGTTTGTCTGTAGATCTTCTACATGTGTTTGGAACTTTTGTTGTCGCAAAGGGTATTTTAAGTGTGGTAATAGTGAATTGAAAAAAAAGTGTTTGTCCTGTGTCTCGGTCATGAGATACTTCAACTTCCCCTTCAGTTGCTTGAATCTCTGATCAATCTCCCATACAAACTCGCATGGTTTCTATCGGATTTCTATCATCTCGTTCATTTATTGATCCTCTGAGCTCGGCTTCTGGAACTCGTTTGTGAGTAAATTCTTAATGTATGCCAGTGTCCTTGTTGTCCCAGGGGCACTGTTTGCATCTAGACTCATGTACCAGTCTAGTGTGTGGTCTCTTAGTGTAATTCTAACTGCGCAAGTTTGGTATCTTCATTAGTGATCTCTTTTGCTTCCCAGATATTTGCACAAATGAACAAATGTTTCTCAGGGTCTTCTGCTACTTCTCCTCAAAATTTGGGTAACTTGATGGTGGGATCGTGTCCTGACATTCTGAATGTTGAACTACTACCTCTTTGTGGTGTAGATACCTGACTACTGTTACCTGAACTGGCTCCTCTAGTTATTGTTCCTTGTGTAGATGTATTCCCTGCTGTTTGACTGCTTCTGAACTTCAGTTATCTAAATGGTGTTGTTCTCTTTGGTGTATTAGTGGCACATGGGTTTATGGGTTCCACACTGACATTAATATGGATATGATGGTTTCTTTCTCCTCCCGCTCTTGGACCTCTCATCTTTCACTCATATGTTGCACGCAATATTTCCTCAATCTACGCCATAGCCCGAAGATCCTCTACCTCTTCCTCATCACTCGCCAAGCCTTCCTTGACGACTATAACTCTCTTCTTGGTATTCACCTTGTATTGGTAGGGTGCTCCACTATGCGTCTTTCCCTTTGTCACCAAGATCCACTTGATTTGGTCGTCATCCATCCTGATCCGGTCCAAGGGTTCCTCCTCATTATTTCCCTTATCCTTTCCTCCTTCCATTTCTCCTCTTTCTGACAGTGATTTCCCCCTTCCCCCATGCACGCAGGGAATTTTAGCTGTCTAATTCCATTGTCATTACACCTTTGTTATATAGGAATATCTTAATCGAAGTATAGAGTGATCGAATGTACCTTCCTCGAGGTCCCCATAGAAAATATTGCTCCATTGTACTGTATGATTTCCTTGTGTCTACTGCAAACTCTGTGATACAACTTACCACAATACTATCAATCCAAAATTCTACTGTGCGGGTGAACCTGTTGTTGGTCTGCTGAAGCTGCTCAATTTGTACTGGGGTCCACTCTAGTTTTCGAATCTGGTTCGTTGCATGGTTATATTTCAACCTTAGTATCCACTCATGTATTGGATGTGGGAAATCACAGAAAAAGACTTCGTGTAAATTAGTAAACATGTATTTCTCAAGATATTTGCGAGGTGTTAGTCTAGGGTTTCTATTGTCTTTTTGTGCAAACTCTAGCTCCTTAGTTCTTAGCCAAGTTTCAATCTATGATTTTGTGGGATTCCATGGCCTCAACATTCCCTCCTGATGGATCATTGGTCTCTTCCCTAAATTTTTCTTAATCTGCTTCCGACAGATCTTCAAGTTATCTTCTCTACTCAATCCTCTCATGTTCCTACCAATGAAAACGTAACCATTTGTTGGTTACTTATCTCCTATACTGTCTGATTTTATTGACCAAGGGTTCATGTCTATTCGGGGTTCCAACAAAGCCTATAAAACTATCGACCCTCCTTGTAAACCAGAAGGAAATACAACAAACAAAATGCGTTGTGCAGTCTCACCCGAGATAAATTTAATGGGTGGCTGTAATACTCAGGTGTTTACAGCCTAGGATTGTGTATGAGATAAGTGGGATAAATATTGAACCATTATTATGACTTTGTAAATACAACATACTGTCATTCACGATTTATGCAGTAGATCCATAAGTTTATTCCCTTAATATCGTAAAAGCACTTAAACATGAAATAAAATAATTCATGCATTCAACATAATAATAATTGATTCAGACAATACAGACATGAAAATATTCATCACAAAACACATATATCACCTTGGTTTACCCCCTCTTGGGGCTACGTCCAAAAAGATTTGGCTCTCAACTCTTTTATTTTATTATGTTTTCATCCACATTATCGAGCGCTTACAAATCCCCTTTGATGGGTAGGATCTATATGATGTGAACTAGATCGCACCAGGATCCTCAGCCTGCGATCTAATCCTCAAGATCTACCTTCTCTCGTCTCTTCTAGCTCAAAATATTACAAAATAGGTCTTACAACAAAACATTACATATCACATCAACTCATGAGTAACTTATAATACCATAATAGTACTCTGAAGTGAACCGACCATGATGCCTAAACATCTATATTTATACATTATGGGCTCTTCAATCATTTACAATACCTTACCAAAACCCTAACCCTACCGTCATTAGGTCTTCATCTGCATGCGCATGTGTTGTTCTTCCTTCCAAATTTCGATTCCCTTATGCATTCCTTCCTTGCATGCGCATGTGCTATGTTTCCTTCCAGTTGTTTCTTCTCTTGTGCATGCTTTCTTTACCAAAACCTCCATGTTTTTCCTCTTTGGCATTTGGCCTACCTTCAAAAACACTCTAGAGTTAGAATTAAGGCACATGTACAATCAAAGGAAGGAGAAAAACAACCACCAGAGATCGTCAACATTGATAAAACCCCTTCACCAGATAAAACAACGATGAATCCCATACCTGTTATAGAAGAAACCCAACAGCTAGCACCTGCGGGCATGAATGTGGATATGCCGATAGAAGAACAAGAGCAACATAACCAGGGCACAAGAACCCCGAAGGAGGCACAACCAGAGAACCATGAAGCAGCTCCAAGATTAAATGGGATGACAAGAAATTAGGAAGCAATAGTCGAGCCAGACGAGTCTCAAGTAACTTTATCATACCATCCACCAGAAGGAATACTGAAAGATGTCACAGGCTGGCCGTAATGTTTTTCCCAAGTATGACTAATCGAGGTTGGAGCCTCAATCCAACCATGACTAAAAAAAGACAAGCATTAGGTACCTAGGTCACCATGCAAGCAAACCACTGTAACCCTTGTTTTTCCACGTATACCAGATGGGGTACGTGTGAAATCATACTTGTTAGGTCATGTAGAGAAGGTGAAATATTCAGACCATGATTTAATGGACATGGAAAACTTCCCAGAATTCGCAAAGAAAGTATACTTACAGATTGTGGGTGTGAATGCAGTTGGGTAACCGATTGATCAACCACTCTAGTGGGTAACAAGATTGGAAAAAATAGGGATTTTAGGCCTGCTAGAGCTACCACACTTTGGCAGAGGTCAGTATGCAAAAAATTACATCAAAAAACTGATGGAAGCCACACATGGTGGGGATATATGGTTGTAAAAGCTCGTATTGATAGACGTGGAGCTCATTGCGCACATTATAGGGATGCCATCCCGGGGCATGGATCCCGCACAATTTATCAACGATAAGACAAAGGAGAAAGAACTTGCGGAAGAGATTAAAAGTAAATATGGCACTGACAGGGGGACACGAGGAATCATCATCAAAATGATCAATGACGTTGTGACACAAATGGCCACAAAAATATTGGCCTGCAAGATGATAAGAAAATTCCACAAGGAGGAAGTCTCGACTGTGGTTGTCGTAGTTGCAGAACAATGTGCCGAGGGCACCATGGTTATATGGGAAACCTATCTTTTGAATTTGTTCCTGGATGACTTCAAGGATGCGCAATATCTAGGAACATAATTTCACTACTCATGGCTACTCATGTTTATAGCCATTATGGGATGGAAGGGACCAAACTATGCATATTTCGCCACCAGACCCAAGCCGAATCATGGAGCAAGATATTTATTACTTGGCCCCGCGTCAGAAGCCAAGAACAGGAGCATGAATGGAATTGTATTCGAAGTATACCTTTGTGACCTACAGGAATCCATCTCCAACATTTGGAGAATAACACCACAGACTGTCACATAGAGTTGGGACATTGCCAACTTCAAGTCCACTCGACATGTGATGTGGATACAGGCATGAAAGGACCCCAATAATCAGTGGCTACAATTGCAGTATTGCATCACAGAGGGTGTTAGGGTCCTAACCTGCACATAGGTAGATCAATATATTCGGATGTAATAAAGGTCAATATTAATAAGGCCTTTCAATAAAATAGAATAAGGCGGATGTAAGAAGACCTCATAGAAGCTTCCACTTCTAGAAGGATCTTCCTCTAGATGCTTCTCTTGATAGACATATTTAGTATAAATAAGGGTCGAGGGTATGAAAACCCTAGCTTGGAGATTATTGTAACAGAGCATTGCTCAATTGGAGGTTTCCCCCTTGAAGAGGCCCGTGAACATTGCTTTCTAAATCAAAGTGCTATTTATGTTGTTGTTATTATATCATTTCTGTGTTATTGTGGAGATTATGATGGTTATATTACTATTATTCTTCCATTTCTAGCATTTTATTTCTATTCTTCATATTTATTATATCTAGTATCTTGCAAGTGGTATCAGAGCACTTTCCTTGGCAGAAATTGTGGGAATTTTTTTCCAGGGTAGAGACGTATTCTGGCGTATTTAAGCCAAATATATCTAGCGTTGCGCGCATAAACCCGTGGTTGAGGGATTCATACATTCAGGAAATACAAGTGGTTCTTAAGCACACATCTGTTGGCCACCCTTGTAACCCCTGTTGATACCCCTTCAAGTGGTAGTGCATCAGACAACACCTGTGTACGGATAGGCCTAGATTTCCTAAATCCCTCGTTAGATAAACCTATCAGCCGCCAGACTACTATAGTGTCACTGAGAACAACACTCGGGACGATACTCTCTAGTACCTGGGTAGTCGGGTAGTACGGCTAGGGGTACGGTCTATCCTCCTTAGTTAGTGCCTTGAGATATTGGGCCGAGTACTACTGTTGGACCTTGCACGTATATTAGAGAGCTATAGCATAGGGCAAATCCTTGTTTGTAGAACCCTTGAATACCTAACCCTTGGGGGACAGAAACATAAACAAATTAACACAGACCAGATCTATTGCCACACAACTGTGTTCGGGTTGCCAAGTAAATACGTATTTATTTTTGGTTAAGCATTTGGTGATTTCATCACTATGGTATTCTTCAGACCAGAGTATAACTCCGCAAGTGTAAAAAAAAAAAAAGACTAGAAATTTTTTCACCATTATTTGAGACCTATTCCATTGGATTCATTTCTTCTCCCTTATCACATTCATCCATATCATTTTTCGGCAAAATTTTTGACCCTTCCGCCCCTTTTCAGTTCACCCATCCTCATGGCCCATACCTGTAGCCAAGATCTTGAAACTCACTTCAACACCTTGCAATCTGTTTTTCTTGAGACCCAAAAAGAAGTGAAACAACTTAGTGCTACTATTGCCTCCATCAATTCATCCATCAATACAACCATAAATACAACCATCCAGTCCTCAATGGAGGAAGTCAAACAAGAACTGACCACCCAGCTTGAATCTGTCTTTACATCACTCTACACCAAACTGAAGATAACTACAGATGATCCTTTCTCTGAAGCACCTCCAAAGACCGAAGGTGAACATTCCTCCCATTCCCATACCTTTCAGCCCCATCACTTTCAATGTGACCTATGCCTTTTGTGGGTGGATGTGACCAAATTTGATGGCTCATACCCCATTGTTTGGGTAACCCAAATGGAACATTATTTCTCTTTATATAGCATCACAAATGACTCAACCAAACTCAAGTATGGTGTTCTCCATCTAGATCAAGAACGTTGGCAATGGTGGCAATGGAGAAAAACTTTCTGTCAAGGGTATATTGCTTGGACCCAATTTGTGATTGAGCTTTATGAATGCTTTGACACAAACATAAACCATTTGGGTTGTTTGACAAAGTTGAAACAGTCTGGAACAGTAGAAGACTTCATAGCTGCCTTTGAGCGCCTGGATTTTTGAACAGAGGGCATGACTGATGCTTTCTTTCGAGAGTTTTTTATCAGTGGCCTCAAGGAGGAGATTCGGGCCCATGTTCTCATGGCTCGACCCTCGAGTTGGGTGGAGGCTACTAAAAGAGATAAAGAAGCACAACAGTTTGTATCATCTCAAAACTGAAAACCCTCCTTTATCCCTTGCCCTAAACCCGTCACTCCCACTACTCCCTTTGCCCCATTAAAGATCCAAAAATTGACCAGGGCTGAAATGAATGAATGCCAACTCAAAGGCCTTTGTTATAATTGTGATGACAAATATTTCCCGGGCCACAATTGTAAGGAACAAAATCTTTTTATGGCCATCTCTGAGGATATTTCAGAAGAGGATGTTGAAACTCCCCTTGTGTCTGAGTCACCTGAAATCACTAACATAACCCCTCCCTTAGACCCTCCCAAAGTAGAACTCGTCATTTCCCTCAATGCTCTCACTGGCTTTTCCGCTCCCCAAACCCTCAAGTTACTCAGTTACATCAAGCATCATAAGGTCATCATTTTGGTTGATAGTGGAAGCACCCATAATTTTATTCATCGCCACATTGCCTAAGAAACTCATTGCTACATCCATGCTCTCAACAATTTCCAAATCATGATTGCCAATGGTGGTTCCATGAAATGTGGAGGGCACTATGAAAATGTGCATCTCCAAATCGGTGACTACTACCTAAAATCCCATATGTTTGCTATCGACATGGGTGGTTGTGACATTGTGTTGGGTGTAGAATGGCTAAGAACTTTGGGTCCCATTCTCATGGATTTTAAGGCATTAACCATGCAATTCGACTAGGAAGGCCACTAATATAAATTCTAAGGCATCATTGCTAGTTCACCTGAGGTCATTAGTTCCCATCGCATGGAAAAGCTGCTCAAAAAAGGTCATTCTGGTGTCATTGCCCAGCTCCACGCCATACAAGCAACAAAGACACCCCCGGTGCTGCATGACCTCTAAGCTCTCCTTTCTAAACATCAAATGGTATTTTCCACTCCCCAAGGAATCCCTCCTTCCTGTGGTGTTCATTATCATTCCATTCCCCTTGTACCTGGAATCCTTCCTCCCAATATCCGTCCATATCGCCACCCCTTTTTACAAAAAAATGAAATTGAGAAAATGGTCCAGGAACTCCTTAATGCAGGCATTATCTGCCCTAGTATGAGCCCTTACTTTTATCCTGTAGTCATGGTCCTAAAGAAAGAAGGTTCTTGGAGAATGTGTCCTGACTTCCGTGCCCTCAACAAACTGACCATTAAAGACAAATTTCCCATTCCTATCATTGATGACCTCCTGGATGAATTGAGTGGCGCCTAATTCTTTACTAAACTTGATCTTCACTCGGGCTATCACCAGATACGTATGAAAGAGGAAAACATTCCCAAGATGACCTTTCTCACTCATGAGGGCCACTATGAGTTTTTGTTCATGCCCTTTGGCTTGTGTAATGCCCCCTCCACCTTCTAAAGCCTCATGAATCATGTCTTCCATCCCTTTCTCCATCATTTTGTCTTATTTTTATTTGATGATATCCTCATCTATAGTAAAACCTAGACATACCATCTTACTCATGTGGATCAAGTTCTCCATCTCCTCTCTCAGCACAAAATTTTCTTGACACAGTCTAAATGTGCTTTTGGTGCCTCAGAAGTAGAATACTTGGGTCATCTGGTTGGCTGGGATGGCGTCAGGGTGGATCTGAAAAAGATTGAAGATATGCAAGACTGGTTGCACCCAAAGACTCTCAAAAGCTTGTGTGGATTTCTGGGCTTAACAGGGTATTATCTCAAGTTTTTTAAGAACTACAGAAAGATTGCAACACCTATCACTGCTCTCCTCAAAAAGAACTCTTTCACTTGGAATCAAGCCGCTGCTCAAGATTTTCAAACCTTGAAGACGACCATGTGCACCACTCCGGTTATGGCCCTTCCTGATTTCAAAAAGGCCTTTGGGTTGGAATGTGATGCCTTAGGGAAAGGAATCGACGATATCCTTATGAAAGAGGGTCGACCTTTGGCCTTCACCAACAAGCAACTATCTGAACGGAATCTGGGAAAACCCATTTATGAAAAGGAAATGTTGGCTATTATGCATGTCGTTGATCTGTGGCGCCCTTATCTCTTGGGGCAATGCTTCCAAATTAAGACCAACCATCAAAGCCTCAAGTACTTTCTGGAACAAAACATTTCCTCCCAGGAGCAACAAAAATGGGTGACTAATCTCTTTGGTTATGATTATGAGATCATTTACAAGAAGGGAAAAGAAAATGTAGTGGTGGATGCACTGTCCCAAAAATATGAAGAAGAAGGATCCCTTTTTTCTCTTTCCTTCATTGTACTCGATTGGCTCCAAGATATGCACCAGGAATGGCTTCAAGATCCCAAAAGTTCACATCTGATCCAACAATTGCAGACCAAAGCTCCGGCTCCCGCAGGGTACTCTTGGCTCCAGGATGAGCTTCGATACAAAGGCCGTTTGTATTTAAGTAAACAATCAAAGCTTAAATCCATGGTACCTTCTGAGCTTCATGCTACACCCATAGCGGGGCACTCAGGTTTCACCAAAACATATGACAGGGTCAAACGTTCTTTTTTCTAGGATGGTATGAAACAGGACATCTATAATTTTGTTGTTGAATGTGAGGTGTGTCAACGCAACAAGGGAGAAACAGTCAAATCTCCAGGCACACTACAATCGCTTCTGATTCCACCTACTATTTGGAAGGATATCTCTACGGACTTTATTACCAGCTTACCGAAATCAGGGAATAAATCAGTCATAATGGTGGTTGTGGATCGCCTTTCCAAGTATGCTCATTTCTGTGCTCTTCAACACCCATTTACTACATCCACGGTGGCTCAACTTTTCATGGACCAGGTCTTCAATCTTCATGGCATGCCACACTCTATTATTTCTGATCATGACCCAACTTTCACAAGCAATTTTTGGCAAGAACTGTTTAAGCTACAGGGCACCCAATTGCATCTCAACACATCTTATCATCCCTAGAATGATGGTCAAATGAAAGTTGTCAACAAGTGTTTGGAAACATACCTGAGGTGCTTTTCCTCTAAAAAAAAACATTAGTGGTCTCAATGGTTACCCCTAGCCAAATGGTGGTACAACACTTCCTACCATACAGCTACTCGCATGACTCCTTTTGAAGTGGTATATGGATAGAATCCACCTTCAGTTCTCTCATACTTAACGGGTACCTTGAAGGTCCAGGCAGTTGACCAAACACTTATAGTTCGAGAGGATATTCTTCGTACCCTTAAAGAGAACTTGGTCATGGAACATAATTCCATGAAGCAACAAGAAGATCAAGGTCACTCTGAACGTCAATTTGCAGAAGGGGCTCAGGTGTTTCTGCGACTGCAACCATATAAGCAAACTTCCCTCAAGGCTGAGCATTGTCAGAAGCTAGTGCCCAAATTTTATGGTCCTTATACAGTTCTCAAGCATGTGGGACAAGTCGCATATCAGTTAGCTCTGCCCAGTCAGTCGAAGCTACATCCTGTTTTTCATGTTTCATGCTTAACGAAGGTGATTGGAACTAGGTGCCAAATTCAAACCAACCTTCCAGAGTTAGCTGAAGAAGGATCCATTTGGCTACATCCAGAAGCAGTTTTGGACCAGTGTGAGCATCACTTACATCAGAGAACCATCAAGGAAGTGCTAGTCCAATGGAAAGATACGACTCCAACAGATGCCACTTGGGAACCAACTACCATTCTGCAGCAGTTTCCACATCTCAAGCCTTGAGGACAA
>JZKD02S0778795.1:725156-785825 GCA_000966675.3 Picea glauca | reverse complement strand
GAATAAGGTGGATGTAAGAAGACCTAATAGAAGCTTCCGCTTCTAGAAGTATCTTCCTCTAGATGCTTCTCTTGATAGACATATTTAGTATAAATAAGGGTCGAGGGTATGAAAAACCTAGGTTGGAGATTATTGTAATAGAGCGCTACTCGATTGGAGGTTTCCCCCTCAAAGAGGCCCGTGAACATTGCTTTCTGAATCAAAGTGCTATTTCTGTTGTTGTTCTTATATCATTTATGTGTTATTATGGAGATTATGCTGGTTATATTACTATTATTCTGCCATTTCTAGCATTTTATTTATGTTATGCATATTTATTATATCTAGTATCTTGAAGAGGGAGACATTGACATGGTGATCTGGGATTGGGAGGATGACTGGAAGATTCCAGTCCTCACCCAAGACATACCTACTGTTATCACTATAATAATTTCTTGGAATCCAAGTCTTCAGATTTGGTGGAACATTAAATCAGTATAGAGGAGTGTTATATTAGCGGGTGGGGTTATATATGGTGGACAGGGTTAAATTCAGTGGATATGTAGGAGTGATGGGACCCGATGGGCCATAGATCTTGAGCAACCCATATTGATGGGCAAGATACATATCAGGCGAGAAAACAACACTGAGGTTAAGAACTAGAGAGCGGGTTGGGGAAAATACCGTGGTTTCAACCCATAGACATAGGGCACCTCCAAAAGCATATCCGGGAGAAAAGAGGGTGGGCACAAAACCACTCAACCACGCCCCAATATCACATGTTTTAATATCATTAAATATGTAAAATCTAAAGGTCGCATGTGGAGAGTGGAAAGTGACGGCCGGTCAAATCATCTCACGCCACCTGTTCGAGTACTTTTTGTCCATGCAATGTCAGGTGAGCACTGCCAGATAACCAACTCAAAGGCTCATCATTCGAAATAGATCGGCCAAACATGATAAAAATATGTAATTTCAAGTACTCTTGTTAGTAGTGCATGATTGGCACCCAATGCCGATTATCTTTCAAAACATGGGTTAAATTACTCTATTTTTGGAAATTAACGTTCTATTTTAGAACGGGGTAATCACAGGTTGAATCATTCAGATAAGGAATATAAGTTCATGTTTTCTGCAAAACCAGGGAAAATGGATACGACAGACCAAGTGGCCTCGAATGAACCAGGATTTTCAACTAATATGACAAATCCCTCGTTTAAGAAGAGAGAGAAATTGGTTTCTTGAATCTTAGCAACAAAATTTTATACAAAGCCTTCGAGAGAGCCAGGAGCGAATGAAGAAGTCATATTAAATACCATCATGAAGGATTTAATCATCAATGGATACGTAGGCAAACACCATACACGAGCTGTCAAGAGGAAACATAGCAAGCGTCAGAAGACATAGGTAAAAACTGAAGTGGTCAAAAGCATTGGGGAAAACCAACCTACATGGCTTGATATGTTAAAAGAATAAATTTCCAAGATGAAATAGATTGCAGGCTAAATTTAGTGTGTGTCAGAGAATTTTGTAATAATATTGACAAATGGCCTTCAAGGAAAAAAACCTCAAATATGTCAGTTTGTTTATAACGTCCCCTAGAAAATAGGAGTTCGGTTGTTGTACGTTACTCTTTTGTAAACGACATCTATTTTTGGAACTTTGGGGAAGATAATCCATTCTGAATCCCAGATGTAATCTACCTATATATACTATTACAAAGATAAATAAATGGTTGGACAGACTGAAGAGGGGCCTGCCCTCATAGCAGGTAGAATTTGTAAATCCATGGAGCTAAAGTGAATGTACAATGCAGAAGCATTTTTAACTGTTTATGAAAAGATTCTAATGGTTGTGATATGAGTTATATTTTCTCTCATAATGTGTATTTCTTGTGTCTTTAAAATCCCATTTACATTTTTTTTTATTTTCTTTTAAAATTGGAGAGTTAAGAGTCTGGAATTTGTCTTATGATGCTCTCGACTTAGCAATTTAAATAATGTAACACTCTTCTTAACTAATTTAGAATTCATTTCAATATGCTTTGATGCAGTTATTTGTTTCCCTTTTCCTCTTTCACCATGCATATTTCAGTTTTAAAAAATCAGACTCATTGCCTCATTTAGCCTTTCTCCTCTAGATAGTTCTAATGGCATGCCACTTCTTTATTCATTTTATAATCCATAGCCCCAAATCTCACCCCATCTCCTTCACCAACAATTGTATGAAACCCCCAAACAAACCAAATCTAGCCACTAATTATCGAAGAAATACCTAGTGACGTGACAGAGCCCTCTCTGAGTTGAGTAGGCTAGTGCCCATGTCTAAAGTAGGTTGAAAGAGTTACCTCTGTCATTTTTCTATTCATCCAGACAAAATTTACAGAGTGCTAACATTCTGGC
Organism: Picea glauca; assembly: GCA_000966675.3. Lineage (NCBI taxonomy): Eukaryota > Viridiplantae > Streptophyta > Pinopsida > Pinales > Pinaceae > Picea > Picea glauca. The sequence goes on along the minus strand of JZKD02S0778795.1, from coordinate 783,444 downwards.
ACCGTTGTCAGGGACGAAATTGGAAAAATTTCCCTAGAAAAGAACGAAATGGTTGAGTTCTAAGGTCTGAGAGCAATAGACACTTAGGCACACATTGGCTATATTCCTTCTTTGGCGAATCCACACATCAAAAATCAGTTTGAAGGTGATTCCACTGGTAGAAGAATCCATAAATTTAAATTTTCAATGGCAACTCCACTCTCAATGTAGAATCTAGCTTCCAAAACATTATTGGTGACTCCACTCAAGCTTCAAATGTAATGCAACGACTCCACTGGAAGATGATATCCCTTGAAAAAGGTATGAAAAGGCATTATGGAAGAAAACAAATACTTAAAATTGGATTTTTTCCAAGGAATTTTATTGTTTGTTGTAAGTTGCCTCTAGTCCTTTCCTGAACAAGCTAGACAAATTTTCCTTCACCTACTGCATGCAAATAATGATCATGATAATATTGAAATTGCATATCCTCCTCTTGAGATTATAAAAATATCTCCTTAGTTTATTGCTGACTTCAATCAAAATCTCCCACCTAAACCATATGATAATCAAGAAACCAATGCTGATATTTCACCTCCTGTACTCGATCCAACACCCTCTAAAACTCAGCACAGATACAGACCCTTAAAGTTACCTCACATCCTACATGATTTTCCTCCAAAGTACTATGAGTAGCTACCTGTGTTTTATGGGGAACCTGATGCCATATCAGCTAAAAAATACATTCAAGGGTTTGAGAATTTTATAGATTTGTTTGAGATTGACCATGAGGATGTTTTTATGAGGGCCTTCTCTCAATCCTTGAAAGGGGACACCAAAGAATGGTTTAAACATTTTTAGACAAATACAATTATCTCATGGGAGGAATTGAAGACTGTTTTTTTAAAGTTTTGGGGAAGGAAGAAATATTTGGATATACAACTTACAGAGTTCTATGCCTTAAAAAGGCAGAGTGATGAAGTGATTTATATATTCAGCACAAGGTTTTCCAACATCTATTACAATTTTCCCAAAGAAATTCAACCCACTGAAGCTGCTGCCATGGTCCATTATACAACAACCCTTCATGCAGATGTGTCTTTCCTTCTGATGGAAAGAAGACCTAGGTCCCTACAAAAAATGTTTAATGATGCTCAGGAGATTCAACATAATATCCAAGCATGTGAACATATTCTAAATGAGGGGTCGGATGCTCAAGAACATGAATTTGAATATGAACATAAAACAATTGATTGGAATCTTGAGCATAGAGTTGATAATATCATATGCCCTCCCGAAGTTTTTAATGCCAATGATTTTGCAAAAAATTATATTCCACTTGATGAATGAGAAAGTGTTGATCCATTCCATGATAAGCAGAGGGTTGATTGTTTTATGTATTCATTTGTAAACAGTCGAAAAAATGAGTTTGCAAATCAGTTTGTTGAAGAGCAGGTCAATGTTCCAAGTTTTCCCTTGTTACATGACATTGCAGATGTTGTTGATTTTCCCATATATGAAGAATATGATGATGATTGTGATGCTGACTTCACAGAACAACTATCTATATGTTCTCTATCAGAAAATTTATTTTTTCAACAGTGCCATGATAGCAACCAGCCTACATATCACAGTTACAAAGAAGAAAGTACTAAATCAACTGAAGGGAATGATTTACCTTTATGGTTTTCTTCATTTAAATATTGAAAGAAAATTCTAATATTATCATTGAAGCAAATGAAAGTGTGTTGAGGCCAAATCTCAATGATTCACCAGAACAAATTGACAAGATATTGCAAAAATATTCTCATATGGTTGATGACCCTACCACTTTTTATGTAGAAGGTCTTATTAGTTCAAAATTGAAACCATTGGTTGAAGAGGAATCTAAAAATGAGTGTGTTCGGCCATCCAAAGAAATTGAAAATTGTGTATATGACAATAGTGAAGAAAATGAAGAAGGTTTTGAATCAGGTGAAAGAACTTTGCCATTATGTTTTTCTTCTTTCAAATTGCTGAAACAAAATGTTTATAATGTTTCAAAAAGGAAATCCTCCAGACATGATGTAGAATATTCAGAAATCAATGGACTTGAAAATGAAAACTATCTTCCTCTATGTTGTTCTTCTTTTAAATTGTTGAAAGCAAATCATGAGATAACAGAGGAACAAGGAAAGTCTAATTGCATTCACAATGGCACTGTTTTTCACGAGCAAAGTTTTATCTGTGAAGAAGACCAACAACCATCTCATACATTTAATGATCATGCGGCTGATTACATGGAAGGTTACTTCAGTTAAGATTTGTAGCTTGTGCTCAGCTATCAGCCTAAAAAAGAAGATGAAGCTGATCAAGAAATTGTTGTTAAAGGTTATTTTCCTCCCTCTGAAAATAATATAAGTATGCAACAAGATTTCAAGCAAGGAAAAGTGTTTCAAAGTTTCCTTTCTTCCCCTGAGAATGATGTGGTGGTCCAATTTCTAAATGGCCTAGACATGGATGGGGATTATAAAAATACATCTATGGAAACTTCAAGAAATGAACAAACAAATTACATAGAGCTTCAGGAAAGCAACACAACAACATATGCCATTTTTCAATAAAAAATACAGAAAGATAATGAAGAGGCAGTGGCTTTATTTGATTCATTTGAAAATCATGTTTTTGAAAATGCATCCATAGGAAATCTAGACTGTGAAATAGTGCATGATGTTCTCTTTTCACATTTGAAGGAATATTATGAGCATAAACTTATTTCTATTCATTCATTTGAAAGCCAAAATGACAATACTCAAGAAAATTTCCAGGAGGTTAATAAAACCAAATCAGAACCATTTGATGAACAAGAGGATAACCCTGATGCACATAGTATGATTGTCATATTTAAATATGTTCAAAGATATATGAATGTTTTTGTTGATATGCATGGAATATTAGACAAACCTATTGCTAGAATTTCATTTGAAAGTGTTCCCAGAACTGAATAAATAGAGCAAGAGCAACAAACACTTATGAAATATGCTTGTCTTTCTGTTTTTTCTTATCAAGAAGAAATGATTTTTTATGATTTTCAAGATCCTCTGTCCATCTTATTATAGTCTGTAGTGAAGGAGGAGTTTGTTCCATTCATAAGCCCAGGTTTTGTATTCAACTTCTGCTTTCAGCTGCCATCTTTTACATTTGTCTGCCTACTTAAGAAAGATGTGAGCATAGAAAAATAGGGAAGCCAATTGCTTGATTGGCTGCATTGGCACTTTAGAATCACTTGATTGAGTATTCATTTCAGCAATTTTAGGGTAGGTAAGTGCAAATAAGCTTGTTGGTCAAGCATTTTTTTGATTTCCAGTAGTGTATACACTCATATTTGTAGCGGTATATTCAGTAGCCAGTGAATAGTAGTGTGTAAAGTTTGGTTTTCAGCACACACTAGTGTTACACATCAAAATTAATCATTACGATGATGGCCTAGTGTCGTCATTACCAATGTCGCAAGTGTTGCAAATATCATATTGTAATATTGCTTATGTCATGTCTCGGATAACATTATCAAGAACACTTAAAAGACACCTCAAAAGACTGGTTTTGAAGAGGAGAAATCATTTGACAAAGAGTACAAGTCTTTTGCCATGGAAAAAACCACTCAAAAATCAATTTTGGAAGGCAACACTCCCCTATACATTGTCAGGGAGTGTCAATGCTTTGTACCCTATTTTGGGGGAGAGAAAATTAGCGACTCCACTAAGGATGGAACCTTTAATTTCGGTTTCCTTCCTTGGTCTTTTTCTTGACCTTTTTCTCACCTTTAGATTTTCTTCATACTGTGTTTTTTATTCTTAGATGTGTTGTTGGCATCTGATTCATCCCATACACATTGGATTTTTGGATTTTCTTGAGTTTTTATTGATTTCTGGGAAATATTTTGAGCTTTGAGAGGCAAGTGCTCCCTTGAATCTACTACCAGAGCACTAGAATTCCCTTGTAGACTCCCAGGGAGAATTGCAACGCTCTCGTGCCATTGACACAACAACGCTAGTGTTTTTTTGCTCAAAACTCTTTTAGGAGTTGATCTCAAAGTCTATTTTTTGTTGATTCTTTTGCTCAGGGTTATCATCATCTCAGTGTGCCTTTGTTTTAGACTAAAACCTTTTTATTTATGATAATTCATGATTCTTTTTTGGGTTTGTAGCATCTCTTTCTTCTATACTTTGAGTCACTCTTCTTCTTTCGAGATTTAGAGTCGATTTACTCTTTTCTCCTTTATCTGATGGTATGAAATTTGTTGTAAGGAAAATCAAAGATATATGAATTATTCCATTTGATCTTTGAGGTATTTTTCCCAAGCAATTCCTATTTTTTCATCATCCATTAACCTTCTCCTACCTTCACTAGCAATTTCACCAATTTTCATGCATTCTGGGTGAGTTTTTTTGCATGGTTTTTGGCTCTTTTTTTGAGTTTTTGGGAGGACCAACATCCCCCTATAGGCCATACCAGAGCCCCAATTCTCCCCTATAGATTCTTAGGGAGCTTTGCAACACTCTGTGCACCCTTATGGGGCAGTGTTAGTCTCTTTTTTTGATAGTTTTTGCCTTCTTCTGCTCAGTCTTTTGTAACCTTTTTTGCAGAGATCTTTACCCAAAGTCTGTGGTTGGTTTGTGAAGTTGTTTGGATTGGTTTTTGATGATTATCACTCCCTATTGTATTTCTTGGATCTTGAAACCTTTTTCAGAAGTGTGAAATTACTTTTTCCAGCTGCTTTCTGTCAGGACAGTTTTGAGTGATTTCTCTTTCTCCCTATCTTTTCTTGGATTCTTCTCTGCATTTTATTTGTGTTCCTTGAATTCTTGATTGGTTGTAGAATCCTTAATGGTGTTCTTGCTTGTTATAACAAGTTTCTACTTTTTTTCTTTCATACCTCACTGCCTTGAGTGCATGCTTTGTTTGTAGCCCTTTTGCTTCGTGTCTTTTTCATTTGCATAGGACTCTTGCTCCTGATTGCAAGTAGTGGAGCATTGAATATTTTGTATTTACTTTCTGTACACATCATAATCAAACAAAGAAGATAAATGAATTCTTTCTTTTGGGTAGTGAAACTAGCTTGCATTTGAAGTAGCAGAATTGCATGTTTTTTGGCATTTTGGGACATTGTGCATCTGGAATGATGAATGTTTTCTCCTTCTCATAGCATATCTTTCATAAAAATGAAAATATTTAATATTAATATCTTTGCATAAATTTTGATTCGGTCAAAACACCATATTGTCCACGCCATTTTCCTTTTGAGTAACAACAACCTTAAAAATCAAGCGCTAAATTAAAATTGATTAGACATTTTAACATTTTCTGGTAGAAAACCTACATTATATTAGTTGTAGAGATTTGGAATAGGTGTGAAAGATAACTTTCCAAAGATGAAAACAAACATAAAATCTTGTGTTAAGGAGCGGTGAAATCCAATTTCTACATTTTGTCCTGGGAAGCCCTTCTCACACAAGGGTCAAACCTGAGGTCGCATTGAGACTAGTAGATTTATTCACCCTGCTTTGTTGGTCTTGGTGTAGAGATTGCACGTATTATGGGGGTCGCTTGAAGGTATACCCACAATGATGAGTGGAAGACTTTCAAGTTCATTTCGGGCTAGATACCCTGCCCTTGCACGTGGATTGAATTGTCGATTGTTTCCCCAGGCATCACTGGTGTTGTTGGTAACCTTAGTGGCCTATATCTTTAGGGTCTTTACACAAAGTGACTATGGAGGGGAAATTCTTCACGGTACCTCGAATCGACGTGGGCCAGACTCACTCGGGCTCTTTGGAGGGTATACCCATAGTTAAGTGTGGGAGGTTGCACCAGGGTGTAATTCCGTTAAGCAGGTCGTCAACGTAACTTTTCCACCCACTCTATCTCAGCCCCTTCTTACTTTGTTCCCGCGATGTTGGATTTCATCACCAACTAGTGTGCTCATTGTGAGAAGGTTTTGTTTTCTTGCTTGATTACTAGATTTTTAGCGTGTGTTGTTTGTTCTCCCTAGCAGAATCTAGGTTGGATCTTTATTTTTTATGGCTTCAGTTCTCGAAATGACCAATGAAGGAACCCCTTTTCCAGGGAACCATTTGTTTTTCCTTCTTATGGAAATGTTGGTCCTCCTTACATCGCTACTTTGAGCCTTCCAGGTCTCACAATTGGGTTACTGGTATGGTTTTTTTCCACTCTGGTAATCTCAAATGCAGGTGATTCAGATGTAAGCACACCACCCACACATCAACCTCATGTCAAACTTTCTCCTTATTCGCCCGTCAGGTCTCCTTCCATTTCTCCTTCTTCACCTAGTGAAATATCTAAAGAAAATAGCCAGGTTGATAAGAAGAAGAAGAAACAGAAAGAGAAGAAGAAGAAGAAACCAATAAAGACGAATCCCCCAACCATATCAGATGTTGGATCCAAGCAGCCAACTACTATTAATTGTACTAGGAGTGTTGATGAGGTCGACAAGATTAAAACGAAGAATCTGAAACCTAAATTCCCTTGTAGTATTTGTAAGGGTGAACACTTTCTAAGGGATTTCCCTGGTCTTCCCAAGGTCTTATAAATGTGGTTCTCCACATCATCAACCTCTGTTAGACATGTTGGTGACACACCGTCAACTAGTGACGTTAAGGTTGGTAATAAGAAGACAACTGTCAAGTTTCCTTGTATGTTATGACAAGGTGATCATTACTCTCACCTTTGTCCTCGTATTGATGAGGCTTCTTCTCTTTTGGAAAATATTCAACTTCCAACTGGTTATCGCAAGATTTCCCTCCACCCATCGTTATTTTATGGAGTGGTCAATATGGTTCCATCCCCAGTCAATTCAGTTGATCAGGTGGTCCATCTAGTTTCATCCTTGGTTGAACCACTAACTCAAGTAGTTGATTCAGTTCCGTCATCGATCAGCCCTACTTTTCATCTGAAAAGTGAAACCAAAGTGAATGATCCAATCTCATCATTGGTCAGTCCCACATTTCATTTGAAGAGTGCCAACATGGTCAATCCCACTCCTCCTATGACAAGTGCCAGAGTGGTTTCTCTGGTCCCTTCATCGATCAGTCCAGTTGATCATGTCATCAATCTAGTCACGTCCTTAGTTGAAACAATTGACAAAGTGGTTGATCCGAACCCATATTTGGTCGATCCCTCTCTCCCGTTAGAGAGTGTAACCCAAGAGGTCGATCTGTTTCCACCTGTCGACCCCATTCTACCCTTGGAGAATGAAACCAATGTGGCTGATTTGATTTCGTTATCAATCGATCCTACTCTCCCTCTAGAGAGTAAACCCGATTTTGCCCATGTTTTTCTCATTGATACATAATCTACTATGTTGGGGGGAATTCCTCCTTCTCCTGTGAAACCCCCTCCAAGTAATGAGGCCATCCTTTTTTATTTGGGTGTGCTAACTGGACCTCGTCTTCCTTCTCACATTCCTTTCAATATTATAGTACAGGTTTGTGGTCGGGACGTTCCTCATGCACTAATAGATGAAGGTTCGTCCGTTAATATTTTGTCCTTTATTTCTTGGCAAGCTTTGGGTTATCCTCAGCTTGTGCCGGTTACCCAGACCCTGTTCGTTTTTAATAGAAGAACTAATCACCCTTTAGGATTCCTTCCTGAGTTTCCTATAACTTTGGGAGGGAAAAATGTCTTTATTGATGTTATGGTAGTCCAGGACTGCCTGGATTTCGATTTACTCCTTGGGCAAGATTATGTCTATTCCATGAAATCTATTGTGTCCACTCTCTTTCGTGTGATATATTTCCCTCACGATGGAAGAATGGTAACTATTGATCAACTTTAGTTTGTTGGCCCAGACTTGACCATCAATCCAATGACCTCCCTAAATGGTTCTTATATGCAGTCGGTATCACCCCTACTACATGTCAATTATGTGACGTTGTCTACATGTGTTCCTTCCAAAGCATTGTTCTTCCATCCAATGAAGATCTCTTGGAATCCATGAGAGATTTTTGTCCCTTGACATGGTTTCCTTCCAAATCATTATCCTCTTGGAAGCCATGATCAAGAAGAGTCCACGAGTACTGTTTTCCTCTTTGTGGCAAGCTCGTTAAAAAATGAAACAGAGGTTTTGAGCATAGTTTTTCCTCTTTGTAGCAATCTTGTTAAAAAATGAAACAGAGATCTGGGGATTGAACCCAGAGCCTTGAACATAGTTCTTTTCCTATTTCAATCTCGTTAAAAAATGAAACAATCACCTCTCCTAGCAAATCGAGTCTTTCATTAGGTCTCGTATTTGAACCTTCTTTTCATCCACTTGTATCCTTTTTCTCCATATAGTACATAAATTGGTGACAACCTCAAAGTCGGTGAATGAATTGAAGCTTGGGGGGCATTATCTCCAGCCTTTGATTATCATTTCGGAGTTAAGCCACTAGATTTTCAAGCTGGGGGCATACTGAGCTTAGTCTTTGTTCCTTCTCGTGCTCATAAATACATGAGAATGTAACCGAGTAGACTTTTATCACTTTTTCAAACTTGTAAAGGTTATATGAAAAAGGAACCCTTGGGAGTCTCCTTTAAGCTCTTTTTAGACTCTCTAAACATGAAAAGATTTTCGAGTGATCTTGCTTCCTTTCACACTCATTAAAAGGTTAGAAAGGGCGTCCATCAAGTGATAATTTATCTCTTTTTCGGCCTCGTGAGACTCTCTAAATATCAAAAACCACCGAGTTTACCTTCTCTGAACTCGTTAAACAATCATACATTGAAGGGCCCATATGAGACTGAACCCTTAATTCTTCCATTCCGTTAAATAAAGAAAGAGGGAATTACCGAAGGTGAGTTATATCAAGAATGTGTTACCCTCCTTGAGCTCGTTAAATAAAAAAGAAGTACTTGTCTATCTGTATGGGGGAAAAATTTCTTACTCCTTTGGGTCACCCAATGAAAGTCATAGTATCCACTGCATTATCATGTTTTGGTCCATGTTATGTTTCTGATGTCGTGCCTCAGTGTTCAAGGGAAGCATCTACCTCAAGAGTCGACCATCACAATTTTTTGTTTCAATACCCATGTCAGTCCATGTTCTTTTGATCCATCAATTACATATATGTGTTAGTTTCATGTCAATGATGGGGGATACATCAAGGCCCTCCTTCGATGAGTCTATTTATGTTGACTTCAGCACATTATCCGGGAACTAGACTTAGAAACCAGTTAGTACCTTGGGACCTGCATGCCTCAATGGCAGGCCTCCTCACATTTGATAGTGGGTTTACATCATTGACCTCTAATCAGATGATTCCATAGATGTTCGAATTCAACTCATCCATTCACATTTTTTGAAATGTACTAGAGTACCTTGGGAATCATTGACATCAATGGTGATTTCCCTTATGCTTGTTAACGGTTTACCTCATTGATTGGTAATCAAGTGGTTTCTTCCATGTTTGACATTAGGACATCTATTCACATGGTTAGATTCGTACTACATCGGGATCGGTAAGAAGACCCTGGCTTGAGTCATCACTCTTATATGTACTTTGCCCAAGTTGCGACAGAGTTTCTTTTGAACATTGACACATATATTGTCACATAGATCCACTTTTTATTGGGCATGGCTATGTCTTGTCATATCATAGATCCACTGTGTATTATTCGTGGCTAGGATCAGTTCAGGTCATAGGAGTATATATCCACATTGTATCTTCAATGGCTATACCTTTTTGTCAATATAATTATGGATCCGCAGTGTATTTTATGGCGGACATACCTTGAAAGTCTTTATCACTCAAGCATAGGTATGCCAGCCTTGGGTTTGAAACATGTCATAATATTTGTTTGATGGTTGTGTGTAGCTTCTTCCAGGTTCTATGAGTCCATACCCTTACTAAACAAATTCTACAAAGTACTTCAGTCATCAGTTCTTGTCTTCTAACTTTGCACTTTGGGGAGCAATCTATTACACATCAAAATTAATCATTACGATGATGGTCCATTGTCGTCATTACCAATATCGCAAGTGTCTCATTTTGGCCGCAAGTGTCACAAATATCATACTGTCATCTTTCATATGTTGTGTCTCAGACAACATTATCAAGAAAACTTAAAAGACACCTCAAAAACTAGTTTTGAAGAGGACAAATCATTTGACAAAGAGTACAAGTCCTTTTCCATGGAAAAAACCACTCAAAAATCAATTTTGGAAGGCAACGCTCCCCTATACACTGTCAGGGAGTGCCAATGCCCTGTACCCTCTTTTTGGGGAGCGTTACAATTCTTTGTGCCCCATTATGAGGGAGTGTTTTCCCTTTTTGTGCGAATTTTGGACTATTGAGGAAAATCAGGGAAGAATCCCCCTCATCTCTGGAGTTGGTTGGATTTGGAGCTGAGGTCAAGGCTTGATCTTAGGGAATATCCACAACTGAAGGAGAAGGATCCTCAACCTATCCCAAGAATATCTTAAGTGGTTAGGCCTCTCCAAGCCTATATAAGGAGGCCTCCTCATGGTTAAATGGAGATATTGATGATATCTCCCTTATGAGATATGGTTAATGATATCTCATAAGGGAGATATCATTGAAGCATCATCATTTTGTGTGGATTATTTGAGAAAAGGGTTGGACAAGGAGAGCTGGGAGAGGCTATTGCACCTTCATCAAAGGTCTGTAAGTATTCTCTATTGTTCTCATTAATATACATATATGCTTGGCCTGTTTCTTTCAAGGTTGTGTTTATTCTACATGAACTTGTCTCTATTAGATAGATCTGGTTTCAAGCTAATTTGAGTAGAATAGTAAGCTTGTTCTGTCTTTGCTTGTTTTACAAGACTTATCGAGGAGCTTGGGGATCAAAGCTCAACTCGAACTGTGCGAGGACAAACATTGTTAAAAAGGTACAACTTCCTTCCTCTTTTCTATACATTAGTTTAGTTAGGTTTAAAAGGATGTCAGTGACCAATGTTAGCCACCTTTCTGTCTTGGTCTTAGGAATATAGAGCCCAAGAGGGAATCCACTTGTCCGCAGGGGGATTTATTTGTAATAGCTGGTGCCAGGTTGGAGAATTGTACACACACGTGTTTTGGGAGCAACCCAATGGATCTGACACCTGGTCTACAAGTTATTTGCTACCTCACAGGGAAGGCAACATCCTTAGTTGGAGCCTACGTTATCACTATAATAATTTCTTAGAATCCAAGTCTTGAGATTTGGAAGAACGCTAAATCAGTATAAAGGAGTGTTAGATTAGTGAGTGGGGTCATATCTAGCAGACATGGTTAAATTCGACGAAGATGTAGGAGTCATGGGACCCGACGGGCCATAGATATTGGCCAACCCGGATCGACGGTTAGGAGACATATCGGGTGAGGAAATAATGTGGAAGTTAAGCACTAGAGAGAGGGTTAGGGAAAATACCATTGTTTCAACCCATAGACACATGGCACCTCCAAAATCATATCAGGGAGAAAATCGGGTGAGCACGAAACCACTCAACCATGCCCCGATATCACGTGTTTTAATATCATTAAATATGTCAAATCTAAAGGTCGCATGTGGAGAGGGGAAAGTGGTGGCCAATCAAATCATCTCACACCACTTGTTCGAGTACTTTTCGTCTGTGCAATTTTAGGTGAGCACTACCAGATAACAAACTCGAAGGCTCATCATTCAAAATAGATTGGCCAAACGTGATAAATTGATGTACCTGCAAGTACTCTTGTCAGTAGTTCATGATTGTCACTCAATGACGATTATCTTTCAAAACATGGGTTACATTACTCTGTTTTGGGAAACTAACGTTCTATTTTAGAATGGGGTAATCACAGGTCGAGTCATTTAGCTAAGGAAGATAAGTTCATGTTTTCTACAAAACCAGGGAAAATGGATACGTCAAACCAAGGGGCCTCCAGTGAACTAGGATTTTCAACTAATATGACAAATCCCTCATTGAAGAAGAGAGATAAATCGGTTTCTTGAATCTTAGCAACAAAAGTTTATACAAATCCTTCAGGAGAGCCATGAGCGGATGAAGAGGTCATATTAAATCCCATCATGAAGGATTTAATCATCAACAGATACACAGGCGAACACCATACGCGAGATGTCAAGAGGAAACAGATCAAGCTTCAGAAGACAGAGGTAAAAACTGAAGTGGTCAAAATCGTTGGGGAAAACCAACCTGCATGGCTTGATACGTTAAAAGAAGAAGTTGCCAAGATGAAATAGATTGCAGGTTAAATTTAGTGTGTGTTAGAAAATTTTGTAATAATATTGACAAATGGCCTTCCAGGAAAAAAACCTCAAATATGTCAGCTTGTTTATAATGTCCCCTAGAAAATAGGAGTTCGGTTGCTGTACGTTACTCTTTTGTAACCGAGAACTATTTTTGGAACTTTGGGGAAGATAATTCGTTCTGAATCCCGGATGCAATCTACCTATATATACTATTACAAAGATAAATAAATGGTTGGATGGACTGAAGAGGGGCCTTCCCTCGTAGCAGGAAGACTTTGTAAATCCATGGAGCTAAAGTGGATATACAATGAAGAAGCAATTTGAAATGTTTATGAAAATATTCTAATGGTTGTGATATAAGTTATGTTTTCTCTCATAGTGTGCATTTCTTGTGTCTTTGAAATCCCATTTACATTTCCTTCTTCTTTTTTAAATTGGAGAGTTAAGAGTCCAGAATTCATCTTATGACGCTCTCGACTTAACAATTTAAATAATGTAACCCTCTTCTTAACTAATTCATAATTCATTTCAATATGCTCTGATGCAGTGATTTGTTTCCCTTTTCCTCTTTCACCATGCATATTTCAGTTTTAAAAACTTAGACTCGTTGCCTTATTTAGCCTTTCTCCTATATATAGTTCTAATGGCCTACCACTGCTTTATTCATTTTATACTCCATAACCCCAAACTTAGAGAATTGAGAAGCAACCATAGCAGACAGATGATTCACTCAATAATGATTTGTATTACTGAATTAAACACAACACAGTACACACATTTATATAGTTGGATTCAGATTCAACTGATTCCACTCATGGAGGGAGAGGTTGAGAGAGTATCTCAACAACCTTCTACAAATCTTCAACTAACCCAATCTTAGTATAATGCATTAATGAAGCATTATTCTCTAACACCCCCCTTTAATGCTTACATTAAAAAAATATTACAATAATGAAATCACAATTACATGACATACAATACTTTAACTTTGTATGTCTGTCTGGTCTTCCTCAGCACTGAAACTCACTCTGCAATCACATGGCTTTCGCTCTTTCTTCTTCCTCTTCTTCGAGMTTTCCATCGACACATTTAAAGTCAAAAYGCCTCTGACCATCTTTGACTTCCTTTGTGAAACTGAYGCTTCTTGACTTCCCGAAGGACAGTCTCGATACTGAACCATTTTATTGATACACTTCCATCTGTGAAATTCCCCCGAAGAGAAAATTTCGACAGTTATATAGGACAGCGATCTAAGTACGAAATGTTTTCAGCAATCAGTTAAACAACTGACCTCACAAACTTGGACAATTAAATTAGCCATCTGTTCTCACGCAGTGGAGAACCACCAATTTGAATTATATAAGTCTATTCAATAATTGSTTCTACATCATTGATGTTTGCACACTACACTTAAACAATAGCACATTACAAAACAACAAATCCACAACTAGACACACTAAACAAGCACACAACTCACAACTATTCAAACTGCACACTCCATACACACTTAATCAATTTGCAGTGTTCTTTCAACAATAGCAGTGGTTCTTCTGTTTACGTTCACGCACACAGTAGATCTAGGGATTGACTCCCTCTCGGTCGAAACAAGCATTAGGCAAAAATCATGTTTTCTGCTAACCAGATCTGTCTCATCAGCGGCTTTACACGACCCTCCTTCCTCTCTGCAATTTGAACCACAAACTGTCGGCTCTTCCCTTTCCATCATTCGACAGTCACACAACAATTCTCAGCCTTCACACAACGCATATATTATGAATCTATTATTCCAGCAGCGCAATATATCCTCCTTCAGAAATCAATGGAAATGTGGAATGTTCTGACAGAGCAATGTCACTGATCAAATCAGCGATTAAGAGAAACAATGCTCTCAAGTCTGCGATCAATAGAGTGCGCCCTTCTCAAACCCTTTTGATTGGCTGTGAACTGATGCGGCCTCCTCCACACACAGATGCGAACAAATGCGACCTTCTCCACGCATATGCGTCCAGATACAACCTCCTTCACACAATGCTTTGAACACAGATCCGTGAGGTAGACTGACGGCTCCTCCATGCAGCAACTCAACAATTTCTCACCTATGACTAATCTACTATCCTACAGTACATTCCTATTTATAAATTTGTCATGATCACAACCCCTCTCGTGAGAGAGTCAGGGCCGAGCCTGCTCTGATACCAACTTAGAGAATTGATAAGCAACCATAGCAGACAGATGATTCACTCAATAATGATTTGTATTACTGAATTAAACACAACACAGTACACACATTTATATAGTTGGATTCAGATTCAACTGATTCCACTCATGGAGGGAGAGGTTGAGAGAGTATCTCAACAACCTTCTACAAATCTTCAACTAACCCAATCTTAGTATAATGCATTAATGAAGCATTATTCTCTAACACCCAAATGTCACCCCCTTTCCTTTGCCCACAATTATATGAAACCCCTAAACAAACCAAATCTAGGCACTGATTATCAAAGAAATACCTAGTGACACGAGAGAGACCTCTCTGAGTTGAGAAAGCTAGTGCCCAACTCTAAAGTAAGTTGAAACAATTACCTTTATCGTTTGTCTAATCAGCCAGAAATAATTTACAGAGTGCTAACACTTACAAAGAAAGTGGAGGAGGAAACAGGGCAGGAAGAAACACAGCCTCAGGAAGTCCCAGTGCCCAACAAAAGAAAGATGGGCCAGACAAAAACAAAGCCGATGAATGAAGGGACAACTAAGACAAGGACCTGGAAGGGGAAGAAGAATAATACGCAGCTGGACCAAGAACAACAGAAACAGGATGAATTAGCATAGGGGACTAAACCAATTCCTAGTCCACAAGAACCAGGCCTGACTAAGAGATCAACCACTCAGACAAGGGGCGTGTGCTAGAAGATGAAGGTGCAAGGAACACATCCAAATTACATGATCATGGAGGACGATGTAGATATGATAGCCCAAATGGTTAAGGATCGTACAACTGAAGACTTTGAAAATGTTGTGCACCACAGGGATAGAATTCAAGAGAAACTGGAAAACATGCGGCAACTCCTCAAGACGATTGGGGAAGCATAGACAGTGGGAAACAATATAGGAACATGGCCATCAACATCACAAACATGAGAAGGACCGGAAGAAGGTGAGTGAGACACAATTAAAACAATACCACATCCCAATGCAACATTCCACATTACACCTAGTACGTTGTGCATGGATGAGATCATGGGGAAAGAACCCCTAAAGGACTTAACTCAACTCCAACTGGTATTTCTGCGGATACCACCTAAATCTCTACACAAATTACAGGTTAGTGTTACCCAAGAGGTACAGTCTTGTGCATGCACAAACTTAGCCGAATTACAACAGGAAATGGAGAAGTAGGACACGCTGGAATTAATATATGAGAAGGCTAAGCTTGAGACTCACAAGGAGAGGGAGCATGTGAATGGATTGGAATGAAAAGTGGCAAGAACTTATGAGAATATTCCAAAGACCGCGTAGAGGGATGAACTCACAACAGTAGAAAATATTGATTAGATTGCACTTGAAATCGATCAATATCAGAAGGAGATCAAGAATATTTGCGAGCAGATCACATGCACCACTCCACCAGTAGTAAGGGAGAAAAGGAAGCATGAGGCAACAAAGAAGTTGTAGGAGATAGAGAAATAGGTCAGCACAGTAGCTGACTTGTTCAATAATGCAACACGACTTTGGATAAAATATAGAAGAGGATCAACAAGTCCAATGGTGGGAAAAGGAAGAAGAAAGGATAAGTGCAACGATCCAGGACCTCAAGTAGAGGCAGAAGACAATGTCCATCATAGAGTGCATCAAAGGGGCATAGGATATGAAGAAACTGCATGCATAACTCACCACTATGCAGACACTGAAAAAGGATCATCGGGCTCAAATGGAACCGCTTCAAGAGCGAGTAGAAGAAATCATTGCATAGGCAGAGGAAGACAAGACACATATAACATAGACCTAGGTAGAGTGTGTAGGATTGATCAGTGACGAAATTGCAGTCTAGATAGTAGACACACTCAAGGAGAAGACCACACAAGCACAAACACAAGCATCGAAGCTCAAGGAGAAGTTCTAGGCAATCACTAGAAAGATCGACAAAGAACACAAAGGTTAGGTGGCTTGGGAAGAGTCACATGTCAGTGTTGGGGGCCTGTTGGAAGTAGGCCAAAGTGGAAAGCAAGGATATTTTGGGAAAGAATGTATGCACGAGGAAAGCGACAGCTAGAAGGAAGAAATACACGCGTGCATGCATGGAATACCTAATGACATTAGGGTTAGGGTTTTGGTAATATATTGTAATGGAAGAAGAGCCAGAAACTTATAAATATAGTTATCTAGGTCTCATAAGGGAGGAGGATGATTATTGTGGTCATGAGTGATAGAGATATAGAGAGGCGAATACAAAGAAATGAATACTATGTAATATGTTGTTGTATGACCTAATTTTGTAAGTTGTTGAGCTAGAGAGGACTGAGGAAAGTATATCTTTAGGGTTATATCGTAGGAGGAGGAGCCTGGTGTGATCTAGTGCACCTCATATAGATCTTACCCAAATGAGAAGAGTTGTAGGCGCGCGACGTTGTAGCTGCAAAACAAAAATAGTAGAAGAGCTAAGAGCTATATCTTTGTGGATGTAGCCCGGGGGGGTGAACCATGGTAACACTATGTTATGCGATTGAATGAATGTGTTTTGTATTCAATAAACATTGTTATGCTAAATGAATGAGTTAGATTTCCTTCTTAATTGTAAATGATATTGCAGTACATTAATAAGTTACAATAACACTTTCAACATACAGTTCACAGATCGCCTACTCAATCCTACGATGTAAACACATGAGTATTACAGCCACCCATTAAGACTATGTCGAGTGAGATAGAACAATGCACCCTGTGCATTGTTTTTCCTTCTGGTTTACCAGGAGGGATGATAGTTTTAGAGGCTTTGTTGGATACCCGAACAGACATGAACCTTGGGTCACTCCATACAAACTCAGAAAGGATATATAAATAAGAGTACCAACAACTGTGATATAGGTGGAACTAGAGGGAGAATTCCATCATGAGCCTCAGTGCATCCTGGACAAGAGAGAGACATTGCTCTGGAAGTGAGTCGTCATGCAAGTCAAGGTGAAATGGAATAACTTTGGAGCAGATGAGGCCACATGGGAACTAGAGGATTCCATGAGGATGGCATACCTTCTTTTTTTCTCTGTATAAAATTGTATATATATGGTGGAAAAACATCGAGGACAATGTTTCCTTTAAGGGGGAGGGGAATGTAACACCCCATGTTCCCCCAAGTATGTAAGACTTCATGATTGTAATTGATGAATACTGTAATTGTGTTTTATGTTTAATGAAATTACCTACCAGTTGAATGAAGGGGAAGTCTTATAGTATTGGCCATGATACCATGAGTGGGAATTAGTGAAGTGGAATTAGGAATTACCTTGTATTTTCAAGAATCCAAACCCCACCTGAATTACTTCACATGACTAAGCTTGCTTGAAGTACCCTATTCACCCTTCTCAAAAGAAAGCTCGTCAATGGAAGTCAGACCTGGTCATTGGGGAAGTTATGATTGCCTTAAAAAATGTACACGAAGGAGTGACTGGGTTGGTTAAAGATATCAGCCAAGAGTACCATGGATGTTCCCCTTTGATTTGGGAGCTTGACATTTGGGTTTTCTTCTGATATAAGCAAGTTGAGGATCTCGAGAAAAATGAACATTCCAAAGTGGGGGAAAGTGAAGGAAGAGCAGAGGCAGAAGTAGTGTGAATGAGAAAGGAGATCTCGAGAGAGAGAATGCATATGTGAGCATAGTAGAGATAACTAGGAATTTATCATGAGTAAAATGGGAATCTTTCCCAAGAAACTGGTGGTTAACATTGGAACAAAGAATACCTAGATCTAGACTGGAGCAAAGAGGGTTGCGGGTTGGTGCTTGCTAGAAAGAAATTGGCACTGGTAAGGGGATGGAATTGAGGGACTATGTAGTAGTGAATGGACTCTCTTGTGTAGAGGAAATATAGTTGGGAAGGCACTTGGTAAGCTTGTGGTGGCCCTAGGCTCAGTGGTAAGAGGGGATTTCTTTTGTTACCAATGTAGTGAAGGAGAGTAACCTTTATGACCAAACCCTTAACCTGAAAGCCAACTTGTCAGAGTCCCCTAGTGGTATCATGGCCTAGCACAGGGGTGGCTTGTTGTAGAAAGAAAAAGTGAAGAAGAGCCTGTGGTTGGGTGGAAAGGCATCCACCCTCATTTAATTGGCATTTTGGAGTTTGACCTAAACTAGATAAGTGTTTCTAGATGTATTTGGAAAATATTTGATTATGAATATGAATTTTCATTTTTGTTCTTAAAGAAGGCTTTGACATGATGAATGAATGTTAAATTCTAAGTCTTGTTTGTATAATGAGGTTCTTTCTGAAATTGGTTGATTATATGTAGTGAGTGTGTATGAGAGGCATGATATGGAGGCCTGTAACCCTATGTTTTTCCCCAAGCCTTTGAATGGAAAGTTTGTAGGATGAGAAATTATTCACTTTGAGGGCCTCCGGGAGGCGCTTCCTAAGTCTGCTTTCGATTTTCCTCGAATCCCCTTGTACCCCTATTTGATTTCCCTACTTAAACCTAAAGAGAACTTCAACCACTGACTTGGTGTGGAGAGTTGATCCTGATCGTTTGCTGGAGATATATGTATTGGAATAAGCCTTTCAGAAGGAGGGTCAATTGAAAGAACCCATAAGAGCACCATGAAAGAAAACTTCCCGATAAGAGTATTATGAGTTGACGGGATCCATTTGTGATGTCTCGTTCCCAAGAGTAGGCCAACAAGGAGTGACTTAGTAGTCTATCTGGTCCCATAGACTATAGTCAAGAACAAATAGGGAACAAGGGGAGAAATAAGGGTGAACAGATGGCTAAATGATGAATTAATACAAAAGGGATAGGAAAAGTCAATTAAGCCTAAGCCAATGGAGAAATAGATAAAATGTGTTGAGGGGGAACTTAATTAATTAATCACTCAACTTAGGAGGAAAAGCACCTAGCTTAAGTGATGTTTGTTATCCCCTAGCCTAGGGATAACTAAGGAGATCACGTCTCGAGGCCCACATGTCCTAGACATGGAGTACTAAGATCTAGATGACTTGAGCATGGCCCCAAAGGGCCCCTTTTTTATTTAGTGCATTCCACGTGAATAATTTCAATGAAAATCGAATAGGGGGTACAAGGGGTTCAATGACAAGTACAAACAATGCCATGATCAACATTCGGCGCCACATAAGTTTCAGGTGGGCAACAAAGTTTGGTTGCACTTGTAGAAAGAACACCTTAAAGGACCCCATCGGAGGCTTCACTCACTCCATTATGGGTCATACACTATCACCAAGGCCATGGGGGATAATTCTTTTGAGCTCAACATTCCCCCTTTCCTTGGCCTACACCTAGTGTTCAACGTGGATCTCCTTCGCCCTTATTTCCCACCATTATTGGACACCTTAGAAGTAACAGAACAACTGACACCAAAAGAGCTCAACCCTAACTGCACACAACAAGAATCCAATGATCATATTTTGGACACACATATCAAGGTCACTCGACAACAAAGGATCCAACTTTATCGATTCGTCAAAGCAGGGCAGCTCCTGCACCAAGGCAAGTGGCTCACCCAGGGCCAAATTCAACAGAAATTTCCTCATTTGATGGGGGGCCTCAATGAAATGGATACCATTGCTTCCTAAGGAGGGATAATTGATCCAGATGGATATTGGTGGCCACCCACCTTTTCCAACTAGCTCAAAACAGTTTTTTGACAATTTTGGCAATTTACTATTTTTAGCAGTTTTAACTTCCGGGGCCATTTTGAGGGCCTAAATGAAGGTTTTTCGGGATTGAGATTCTAAATTATTTACAAAGACATGATTGAGCCCCAAAACTGAATCTCCTCGATGATACCTTTCCAACAGGCTATCACACGCCTAAAACAAAGATCGTATGCAAAATTTACGACCCCAGGAAGTTGATGTACTAACTTACCCAAACAGGGCCCACATGACTTTTGGCGCTTCATCTCCTAGGGTTAGGTTTTTGGATGTCTAGGTTTTCTGGAATTCTTGTTTATTGTAAAAATTACTTCAGAGCCTCATTGTGATCTTCTTCTTGCAAATGTGCGCAACCTTCACATTTCTTCTCAGAGATAAGCCGCCGCCATTCCAGCAAGCTTGTTTCCGTTGCATTTTACAATTTCATCTTATTTAGTTATTGAATAGAAAACCAATTTTATTGTATCTCTGTTATTTTTTGTTAAGCACATGTTAATAATCTGTATTCATTTTTTTCTTCTAATAAAATACAGATCAAAATGGCATCCATAGTAGTAATTAGTAGTACATCAATGATTAATCATTCGAGCATCAACCATATAGAATCTAGCAATTACAAACTTACAAACCAACATACAAATTTTTAAGCCAAATAATAGAAAGTAGACCATTAAGTTATGGAATGAAATTATTCATCTAGCAATTGTCAACAATAACATGAGTCATGACCAAATAGTTATGATTACAAAATAGGCCATCTACACTGAATTATGAAGATCGAAAGGTCCAAAACAATAAAGTTTAAATTGTGCTAGAATATAGAGTATATTTTATAAATGCTATGAATATATCATCTATAGACTGACATATAAAGTAATGAAAAATAAAAAACATCAAACAACTATCCCATCCTCCTTCCACCAACACGATTGTCGTGTGTGCCTCCACGTGGTGGTAGTGGAGGAGCCTGAGAAGGATGAAACTATGCAGTAGATGAAGATGAAGCCCCTATTGTTGGAGTCCTGAATAGGGGACCAAGGTCTGGGTAGTATCTGGGGGTGGCATCTCATCATGATCATGATCATCAAAAAGAGAGTTCTCCAATTTCTCTAAAAGCATTACCTCATCCTCCAAATTATCCTCCTCTGGATGGTTGTCCTAACACTTCAAGTTTTTATCCTCCTTTGCCTCCTCACAGTAATGGGACAACAATCATAAGTTGTAATGAGCATAAACCAAGCTCTGTTCCCTGCCTACATTTAACCTATTTCTTTTGACATTGTGGATGAAATTGTAGGTTCTCCAACACCTCTCTACAGAAGAAGTGTTCACCATCTTTGAAATCACCTGTGTTTCCAAAAGTTGGAGTTGTGGGGTGCCACCGCCATAAACGTTCCACCACACAAGAGAACTCAAATTCCCTCGATATCTTAATGCATGGTTGGTCCCAAAGGCACGTTGGACAAGCATGTACTAGCTCAATTGTTGTCGTATCTTGTCACACTCCTCCTCATTCGGGACCAATTTGTCTAATGATTTCATATAACCTGCATCAATTATAATTTATCATAAATAGAAATGAATTATGAATATAAACCATAAGTAGAAAATTGAAATGAACATAAACCATAAGAAAAATTATTCTAAAGAAATTGTTTGAAGAAATTTCTACCTACTTGAACCTCTCGATCTTGGTGTGGTTTTTTCTTGGTCCCACCACCAGGTGATGGTGTTGAAAGCCATGATACATGATAGTATTTCGGTTTTAGCACATATGCTAAGGCATGTAGTGTAATATTTAACATTTCCCACCGTTTTTCCTCTTCTACATGAATAAGGTTATACATGTTGATATCTTTAGGCTCAACAATGTATTTAATCAACCCTAACATGCTATCCATTTTCTCATACACCTCCCCAATGATTGGATGATCTAAATCTGAAAACTTGATCATGTCTTAAATTGGCTTGGTGAATTGCAAAACATACCGAACCTGTGACCAAAACTGTCTGTCAAGCACTGTGTTCTTGACTGCTAATGCACCTTATTTATCACTACTCAAATCATCCCATTCATCACTCATCACCATACCAGCCAGATCTTGTCTCACCTTCAATAGGTGCCTAAAAGTGAGGTAATAGATAGCAAATATAGTTGGTGCAATATTAAGTATATGCAACATGGAGTAAGTTCTATAGAAGTAATTGACGCTTGTATGCTTGGTGATATATTTTATGACTTGCTTCTCTCTCTTGTACAACTGATTAATCCATCCACATTATTTATGTTTGACAATATGATGCAACAAAATGTTCAAGGTGTGCACCAAACACCCAGACCAAAAGATGTGTGGATGCATTCTCTCATTGATTTTACCTGCTCCCTTACAATTTTCTGCATTATCAGTGATTACTTGAATCACATTAAAAGGGACAAATTCATCAATTGTTTTCAACAAGAGATCTAAAATGTTTTGAGAAGTTGCACTTATTGAAGAGGAGTCATGTGCTGCAAGAAACACTGCACCACTAGAAGAAACACCAATAACATTGATCAAATGTTGGTTTCTAACACTTGTCCAACCGTATGATACAATGGATACCCCAACGTCAGACCATTCATTTCTAAACCGTGAAAGATCGGCTTGAATTTTTTCTTTTTCCCCGTCAAGAAACATAGTTATAGATTTCTCATAGCTGGGGCTCATGTATCCTTGGGGGGATTTTTTGTTGATGGCCCTCACCATGTCATGCCAATAGGGGGAGTGAATACCATTGAATGGGACACCACAAGCATAGAGAAACTTTTCCACTTTTGCATCCACCTCATCCCTACCTCCAGTATCAAACAAAACTCATATTGTTCTTATAGATGTAGAGGTTTTAGAACGATGAGGAGATCGAGATGTGCCACCAAATCTATATGAGACATCATCATATTGAACCTTTTGTTTTTTACCATGCTTTCTTTGTGCAACTTCCTCTAGCTTTATGTATATTTGTCTCTGTTCTTTGGATATGTTAGGGAAAATATTAATCCCAAGGGACCTCTTATTGTCATCACTCTCCATTATACCATAAAGATTCCTCCTCACACGAGTAAATGAACCAGTATAAGGTTTTCCTTGATGACAATCATGACAACATAAAAATTTAATGCTTCCACCACCTCTCCCCACATCAAGTTTTGTCACAAATTTCCACAAGGGTGTCAATGAAGCTTTCCCACCTTCATTGTCCTCTTCATTGCTCTATTCATCCTCTTCAAACCATCATTCATTTTCAAACCCTCCCTAATCTTCATTCTCTTCTTCCATTTGATTCCTAGTCCCCGACAAGACCATGAGAACAAAAAATGGAATGATAAACCAAAAGAAAATCATTTTCCTCAAGATTTAGATGAACAACCTGCAATAAAATGAGGGAGAAGAAGGAATGGGAAAGAGGAGGAGAGGAGGAAAAAACCATAAACAAATTTAACCCAAGGAAATGAGAGAGGTGGGGTTTGGGCTTACCTCTTTATCTCTTGAATCTTCCAAGTTGAAAGTTGAGATAGATGGCTACCTTTGTTCTCTCCTCCAAGATCGTCTTTGTTTTCTCCTTCAAACTCCTCTTTTCTCTCTCCTCCAAGCTTCTCTTTGTTCTCTCATCCAAGCTACTCTTTTATTCTCCAAGCTTTCCTTTTCTCTCTCCTCCAAGCTCAAGAAAACAAAAATAGAAACAATGAGGAAGTGAGAGGGGGGGAATATATTTTATTCCCTCCTCACTTTCCCCTAACCACACCCCACACACTAACTCAACTCAAAAATAAAATAAAAATGAGTATTTTTCTCTCTTTAGAATTGAAGCATGTGGGACCTACGTCGAGCACTTGGGAAACATGGCTGAAGCATTCAGGAAGTGATATTTGGATAAATCTTCCAAAATCTGGGAGCTCGCTTATGGATTTCGAAAGATTGCTCTGAGGTGCAATGCTTCCTGATTTGCATTGAGCGCATTTTTGCACCCTAGAGTGAGCTTCCAAAATCTAGAAGCGCACTTCCATATTTTAGAAGCTTGCTCCAAATATCTCTTCCTGAATGAACCCACTTTGAGCGGGGTTCTGAGGGTGGAACGGGGATGGGGGGTGTGCTTCCCGTAACCATGAGCTAGAGTGAGAATCTCAAGGAGGGGGGCACACTTCTTAGGGTTAGGGTTAGGGCTTGGTAGATAGTGGAGGATGAGATGTCATCCATTTGAAAAGTCAAACGAGTGAGGTGTAGGGTCTAGGATGGCGCACTAAGGGAGAGAGATCCCTACTCACTTTAATTTTTGTTTTTCTAAAGTTTCCTCAAAGAGGGGGGCACAACTTCCCTAGGGGGAATGAATTGTTGATGTGGTGGCTAGGTGGAAAGGGGGTATTAAGGTTATAAAAGGGTTAGTAAGGATTCATTATGGGTTTATGCATCATATCCCATATTTTCTCTAACCATTTTTCTAATTTTACAAAAAATTGATATCTTGACTATGTCAATACTAGCAATTAAATTGTTGTTTTAGACTGACTTAGACTCCTCATGGACAACCACCTAGAAAAACTCTTCCAATTGAGCTGAAACTTGGTCCAATGGTGTAGGGGGGCTCATTCCATTTCTTTTGAGCACAAATACCCATATCAAAATCCCAGGGACCTAGTGTTTACATTTTTTTATTATCAAACATTAATTAAAATTACCATTAACTAGGTAATTTAAAAAAAACAAAAAAAATACTTTAGACTCGACGGAATTCCGCAAGACTCTAGGATATGTCTAGAATGGTCATTTACAATATTCCTAGACACTATATACCATATGTATCGACCATTAGAATGCATTTCACCACTTTGGAGGAATTATTTGTGGGAGTGAAAAACTCAAGGGAAATTAATAAGGCTGTTTAGGCCAAATTAATAACCTGAGGAAAAAAAATGAGTGAAAGGGACTCCTCTAATGATGAAATCATAAGAAACTGACCTAAATATGATCCATGCAAACCCATTACATTATTATCCCATGCAAGGGAGCATAAATTCCATTACAAAAAGAAGTGTTGAAGGACAAAACTGCCTTGTAGAACTAATAAGTCTTCGACTTGGTAGCACCATCGGGTGCATATCTTCATGGTACATAGAGTTGATCCCCTAGTCGAAATAGGTTTTCAACACATTCTATAGGTTTTCATTTTGTTATTTTTTCATAATTTCTACTCCATAATAAGTATAAGGAGAGAAAGGCGCTAGGGCCTAGAACTGCCTACACCCTAGCACTTTATCTCTTAAGGTCAAAATCTAGGTAGACTTAAGTTGCTACTCTTAGATTTTTTCGCTCTTAGAATTTTGTGTATCATCATTTTGCAGCCTTAGAAGAAGCCGCTCACGTTGAACCCATTTACTCCTAAGAGGCATTAGTCTTCAACCCTTGTTTCTTGACAAGACTCATCAAACTTCAAACTCAGTCTCCCTACCTGATACCCTACTAACCTAAACTAACTTGCTAACCTAGTCTAGGAATACTAACCTCTAAGTCATTGATGTTATAATCACTGCTACAAAAATAATTTTTCAGCCTATCCAAACTTGTTTGACCACTTAAATCAATCCATAAATTGATAAGGCAAGGTACAATCAACCAATACTAGAGTGTTCATCCAATTTCCTTTCTAAATATTTTACTACTGTTGTCATTACTTTATTTTGTTGTTGCTACAATTATCATTGCGAGCCTATTAGAGTTTATTTTTTTATTGACATATATCTAGAAATTTTATGAGACAAGTGTTATCATTTCAGTACTTCACAATATCTTGTTAGATTTTCTATTCAAGTGCATTTTATGGATGTTATTACAACTGTCATTAATCAATTACTGTCAGTGTTACCAACATCGCGATAATATCACGATGTTGGTGATATTATCTTCAAAATCAGGGTCGACGATATTTTTCGATATTTTCAATCTTACAACATTGTTTTTCATTCCTACGACATTTTTTGATATTTTTCGATATTTTCCCTAATGTTACCAATATTTTCATTTTTGGACCCTCGACGATATTTTTCTGATGTCGATGTTTGCAACACTGATTACTATTTCTATATATTTATCATTTTCTTCATACATTGATTGGTAGCAATCATCTCTACAAACTTAAAGTCTTGTTGAAGCATTCATCATCAGTTGTTGTTGCCATAACTTTTGTTGTTGTATTGGTAGGGGGAAGGTATGCTATATTCTCCTTTGCTTCATCCAACAAGACTTAAGCCTATTTTGAGTGACCTAGAGAGAGGGGTGGTTATCCTTACCTTTTCCCTTTCCTCAACCAACTAGGACCTGGGACGTCTCCCTTGGAGTGAGGTTTTCCTCCTCCTAAAGAGAAAGAGGTACCCTATTGCGGTGATAGTGATGGGGTTACCTCCATGTTACATCAATCTAAGCCTACTTGGATTTAGGATTTAGGAAAGTATATATTGTGTGATAAAAAATTTGGCGTCGTTGCTAGGAACATCGAGTCAATTTTCCTCAAATGACAAATTCTCTGTAAGCCTTTTTCTCAAAGCATTTGAATTTTCAAAGCTTACCTGGCGAATCCACAGAGGGTGATTCCATATTTTCCCTTTGATAATACCTATAAGGATTATCTGGCGAATCCACTAGTGATAAATCCAAACATGGCTTCTCAATGGGACTTGAATAATTTTAAACCCTTGGATATGAGTGAAATTCTGGGTTACCCTCGACAAATGCCTTTGAGGTATGAAAATTGGCTCCCTAGATTCACTGGTAATGCTGGGGTTAGGGATGAAGCTCACATGGTTAAATTTTGGGCTTTATTTAAACTCCACCCTATCAGTGATGATGCTGAAGATTTGGTAATGAATCTTTTCTCTGCCACTCTTCATGGAAATGGTATAATGATCTCCCTAATGCTAGAATCACATCTATGGACCAATTAAAAGAAATATTTCTCGAGAAATGGGGTATTAAATTAGAATATATCCACATGTTAGTAAAAATATTCAAGTACATGAAACAAACTAAGAACGAGACTGTCAAAGAATTCCATACCAGGTTTCAAAATTTGCTACAATAAATTGCTAGAATCCATCGTATTGAAGACAAGTACCCCATTTACCTCTATACAAATGCACTCTTAGTGAAATTAGGGTTTCTCCTCAGTAAAAAAGGGCCAATAAAAATCCAATAAGCTTATCACATGGCTATACAAATTGAGGCAAATATCTCCTTGTCCAAAGGAGAACACCTCTTTACTCTAGAAATCAAAGTTGATGACCCCGAAGATACCCCTGATACTCTCAGTATGGAGATATCAGTTTCCCTTGATATATTTGTTAGTAAATTCCAAGAAATAAGGGAACAAGTCATCGACCAACAAGAGGTTGAGGAGAGGGATCCTAATGAAGGTTTCCATCCAATGAGGAAGAGAAATAATTTACTCATGCTTCTACCGACGATAATGAAGACTTGGTTGAAGAGAGAGAGACTGAATATATCAAACATGATGATGAAGTATTAATGCATGATCCTCCCTTTGATGAATCCATCTGATATCCTATTCCTCTTGCAAAAAAAGAAGAGTATGAGGTTAGTCACTTTCCTTTTCAGGTTTTTGGCGATACCTTATTCTATCATTCAAAAGTGAATAAGAAGGGGAATCCTTGGACAAGTTATACCCTCTGTCTTATGAAGCTAAATATGTAGGGGAAAGTCATGAGGATGAAGTGTAAATGTGTTGAACCTACACATAATAGATCTAGCTAAATAATAATACACACTTTTGTAGAGAGAATTGGAGAAAGAATGGAAGAATTATCATTAACCGTTATGAATAATGAATAATTTACACATGATATACTCTATATAACTCAATGAGTTCGACTTGGGGTGAACCAATGTGCCATAGTGGTGGTATAGAGTGATATGGACACACACCAATAGTTACGGGAGTGAAATGCCACCTATTCTAGTCTCTCAGGCAGATACGGGAGTGAACTGCCACCTAGTTGAGTTAACTAGTCAACTAGTCTTCATCTAGCTGAATGAACAGAGAGTAGTTAGGAGTTAACTCAAGGAATCAAGGCTAATGTGCCACTCTGGTGATGATACCAAGGAAAGTTTGAATTATCATGGTGGTGATCCCAATGCAACATCTAAACTCAACTCAACTAGTAAAACTAAAGTGTCAACTGAAAGAGAATATTCTCCTGGTGGAATATTCTCCCCTAAAATATAGGAGACTGGATAATGACTAATTATGAAAAATAAAAAAGGAATAACCTTAGGAAAAATAAATCCTATGTCTGTGTGAATTAACTCCAAGACCCCCCTTGAACATCACTATGGTGAAAATAAAGATTGGGTCCTGACAACGAGGCCATGTTAGGTACCCAAGTACAAAAGATACACTGAAAATAAAGTGAGGAAAGAGGGAAAAAATCATGGGAAAAACCCCCCCTCAAGGTACAATGTATGTAAAAAGAAGAACTATAGTTGCTAAGCAACTGTGTCCTTCACTCCAAGACCTTCACTCCAAGACGACCTTGTAGAGAATGGAATTTCTGCTTAGTGAAGTTCTTGGTGAAAATGTATATTGTTTGTTTTGCTGAAGGACAAAACTGTAAGTCGATGATCCCCTCGTGTACTAAGTCCTAGATGTAGTGCATGTGGATTTCAAAGTGCTTCATCTATTGCCTCTGAATTGGATCTCTGAAGAACTTCAGAGTGCTCTGGTTGTCACACCAGATGACGATCAACCAATGAAACTGAATGCCCAACTCAGTGAGAAACGTTTATAGCCACATGGCCTGAATGGTTATGTTAACTACCCCTCTATAATTTTCCTCAGCTGAAGATAGAGCAATGACATCTTGCTTCTTGCTTGTCCAACAGGTAGGCCCGAAACCAAGATTGAGTGAGTAACCAGATGTGGACTTGTGATCAATGATATCTCCAGCCCAGTCGGAACTAGTAAACCCAATGATATCTACTGTAGATTATACTGCATAATGAATCTCAAAGATGATGGTGCCTTGTACGTATCAAAGGATACACTTTGCAGCCTTCCAATGTAGCTCATGCGACTCCTGCATGAAACTGGAAACTACACCAACTGCATAGGAGAGGTCTAGTCTGGAGTGTGTCAGATACAACAAGATCCCCACTAGTTGTCTGTACAATGTGTTGTCAACCAGTGGATTCTCCCCACCATACTCAAGTTTGACTCCTGATAGGAAAGGAGTCAGAGCAGACTTGCAGTCTGTCATGTGAAATATCTCAAGGAGATCTCATGCATACTTGGCCTAAGACAGTTTGATGCCTGATGCATCCTGACTGATATCGAGTCCAAGGAAGATGTGTAGCGGACCCATGTCCATCATCAAAAACCTATCATGAAGAATCCTCTTGACTGCAACAATCACTGAAGTCGAGCAACCAGTGATAAAAAAATCATCGACATACAGAACTAAAAGTAGAAGTGAATCAATCATCCTGAGCACGTATACATTCCGGTCTGATTTACAACGTACAAAGCTTTGTGAAAATAAGTAGGAGTCCATCTTGGCATACCATACCCTCGGAGCCTGTTTGAGGCCATAAAGTGACTTTTTCAGTCGAGAGACCGAAGATCATTCCTGCATAAATCACTCGGGTTGCTCCATGTAGATCTCCTCAGAGAGATCACCATGAAGAAATGCATTCTTCACTTCCATCTGATGGACTTACTATCCCTTGGCTGCTACAATGGAAAGTTCCAATCATATGAAATCCATATTCGCTACTGGAGTGACGATCTCATCATAGTCAATACCACGAACCTGCTAAAAGACTTTGGCGACAAGCCTAGATTTTTATCTATTGATCTGTCCATCCGTTGCACTCTTGGTCCTGTAGATCCATCTGCATCTGACAAATTTCCTCCCATAAGGAAGGGGAACCAAATACCAATTTTGGTTCTTGAGGAGGGAGTTGTACTCCTCATGCATGGCGGATTCCCAAAAGGGATTTCCAGCAGCCTCACCATAAGACTGTGGATCTGAAGACTGAACCAAGAAAAGATACTTGGAAGGAAATGGTTAAGTGGAAGTGAGTGCAACAGGAGGCTCCTTGAAATCAGATTGAGTCCTCCTAGTATCAGCTGGATCACCTATGAGATCCCCTGCATCCTGAAGAGTAGTCTGTGCCCACTTGGGCCTCTGCTTTGGCTCTGCAAATGCATCTAGATTCTATGACTCTGCATCTGATTGTACTAAATTTGAATCTAAATCTAAATCCTCTGATTCCTCTAAATCATAACTATAGTCTGAAGAAGAGTCAACATGTGCATTCTCATCATCTCAGACAAGTGGAAGAGTGAAGGTGTCTACATGCAGCTGCTGAGGTACATGCGAGACACTTTCCTCAAATTGCACACTACGCTCAATGATGAGACGGTCCAAGGAAAGATCAATAATCCCATATCCCTTCACACCGTTAGGGTATCCAACAAAAATTCACTTAGTGCTATGTGGATCAAGTGCCTTCCTCTTTTCAGAGGGAATTCGAGCCCATGCACGAGAACCAAAAATGCGAAAGTGGGTCACTTATGGTTTGAGGCCACTCCAAGCCTTGTATGGGGTCTTATCCTTGACAAATCTATGGGGATATCTATTTTGGATGTATGTTTCACAGTTAAGTGCTTTGGACCATAGTCTCTATGGTAGTGACTTTGCATACAACATGCAAGATTCCATCTCCTTTAGAGATCTGTTTTTTTTCTCACCAACTCCATTTTATTGCGGAGTGTAGGGAACTGTATGTTGCAACTGAATCCTTGCCTCATGGAAAAGATTATGGATCTCATCATTTACATACTCTCCCCCGTTATCATTTCAGAGGACTTTGATACTCTTTCCAGACTGTGTCTCAACCAAAGCTTTGAAATCTTTGAGGTGTTGAAAGACCTCGGATTTTTTCCTGAGAAAGTAGATCCATGTAAAACATGAGAAAACGTCAACAAAAATGAGAAAAAACCTCACTTTGTTGATCGATGGATGCGGAAAAGGACCCATGAGGTCACTATGGATCATATCTAAAGGCACGAAAGCTCGCTGAGACTTTCCTTTGTCGAATTTCTCTTGAGGGTGTTTATCGAATCCTTGACACAAGAGCAAACCAAGCTCATCAACATGGGAAAAATCAAAGGCCCAAGGGCACATGAACTCACTGTGCATTATGGTAGCCACAAATATCAGAAATATAAATATAAATATAAGCGTAAAGCTCATGCACATATGAAGAAGGAAGGGTACACAAAACCCTTCACCGATGCCTCTGGATCCAAAGGAGAAAAGGAGAGAAATGCACATACTGTCACAAAGGATTCCATTCGGAATTCGCATGCATGCAAAAATAAATAGATCTGATGTCTCAAATACTTCATCAAAACAAGCTTGGAGATTGCATCACCGAAGGTGCAAAGAAGAAGAAGCCAAAAGATTTGAATTCCAAGAAAGGCAATTCTAGCCATGCCTTGATTACCATCAACTCCTCTCCCGATGCTTGGATCATTGATTCAGGAGCATCACATCACATGGCTGCCTCAAAAGAAGTATATTCTTCTTTAGATGCATGAAAATTTCCTCCTATTCTGATGGGGGACAACTCTTCTGTCGAAGTCACCGACAAAGGAAGGATTGAACTCACCAACGGAAGCTTCGAGAATGTGTTGCATGTTCCCAAGATTTTTGTCAACCTTCTCTCCGTGTATCAGATGACGAATTCTAGAACCGGAAAGAAATTCATCTTCACACCAAATTCTATGGACATCTACGACATGCAAACCAACTCCAGGGTTGCTACCGGTGAGGTAAATCATCAGTCTATATTGTATACTTTTTCTAAATTCATTGAACCTGATTCTACTTTACTGCTTACTCATGTTGATGAAAGTAGTAGGATATGGCACAAAAGGTTTGGACATTTGAATTTCAGATACATGCAACATCTTAGCAAGCATAGATTAGTTGATGGTATACTAGACATCCATTTCTCCAAGGGAGTATGTGACGGATGTGTTCTACCAGACATCCATTTAGACCATCAACTAATCTATGCTTGCTAAATTGTTGCATGTATATGAAATTCAAATTTTCAAACCTTTCATGCCATATCCTACTACTTTCATCAGCATGAGTAAGAAGTAAATAAGAATCGAGTTTGATGAATTCAAAAAAATATACAATCTAGACTGACGATTTACCTCACCGGTAGCAACCCTGGAGTTGGTTTGCATGTCGTAGATGTCCACGAAATTTGGTGTGAAGATGAATTTATTTCCGGTGTCAGAATTCATCATCTAATACATGGAGAGGTTGAAAGAAATCTTGGGAACATGCAGCACATTCTCGAAGCTTCCATTGGTGAGTTCAATCCTTCCTTTGCTAGTGATTTAGATAGAAGAGTTGTCCCCCATCATAATAGGAGGACCTTTGCATGCATCTAAATAATAATATACTTCTTTTGAGACAACCATGTGATGTGATGCTCTTGAATCAACGATCCAAGCATCAAGAGAGGATTTGATGGAAATCAAGGCATGGCTAGATTTGCCTTTCTTGGAATTCAGATCTTCTGGCTTCTTATTCTTTGCACCCTCAGGGATGCAATCTCCAAGATTTTTTTGCTGAAGTATTTGAGACATCATATCTATTTTTTTTTTCATGCATGCAGATTCCGAATGGAATCCTTTGTGACAGTATTTGCATTTCTCTCCTTTTCTTCCATTTTCTCCTTTGGATCCGGAGGCATCGGTGAAGGGTTTTGTGTACCCTTCCTTCTTCGTATGTGCATGGGATTTCCACTTATATTTGTATTTAGATTTTTGATATTTTTGGCTGCCATCATGCATAGTGAGTGCATGCACCCTTGGGCCTTTGAGTGTGCCCATGTTGATGAGCTTGGTTTGCTCTTGTGTCAAGGATTCGATAAAGTCCTCAAGAGAAGGCATCTTCCAGGTGGCTCCATAGGTGAATCTGACAGTATGGAATGTCGATATGAATACAAAGAATTCAGGTCCAAGGTTGGAGAGAATGGTGAGAACCATTCGTTTCTCCTCCGTCGATTTATCAACACCGCAAGCTTTGAGTTACGACAGTAAATCCTTGAATTTTGTAAAGAAATCTTGGATATTGTCAAAGATTTTTGGATCAATTGTGAGCAGATCCACCTCCAGCATGTGTCCCCTCATCTCATCCTGTTTTCAAAAGAGCCCTTCCAATATTTTCCAAGCTTCATTGGGAGTCTTACAGGAAGATATGTGAAAAAGGAGATTGGGAGAGATAAGACTGCAAATTGTTCTGAGTGCCTCATCCAAGCGATTTAAGTACTTGGATTTTTATATGGATGATGTCGGTTCTGTATCTGTATTCATGGTTAGCCTATACAACCCTTTGCATTGGATATGTATGGCTATTTTCTCCTTCCATGCAATATAGTTGCAAGGTGTAAGAATGAATTCTTTTTGGAATTCCATCTTTTTGTTGTTTTCAATCTTTTGTACTTGCAAATTTTTTTGGTGTAGCTCTTTCTTAGTAGTCTATCCGCTCTGATACCATGTAAATTTATTGAACCTCCACATAATAGATCTAGATAAACAATAATACACACATTTTCATAGAGAATTGGAGAAATAATGGAAGAATTATCATTAACTGTTATGAATAATGAATAATTTACACATGATATACTCTGTATAACTCAATGAATTCGACTAGAGGTGAACCAATGTGACATATTGGTGGTATAGAGTGATATGGACACACAAAAACAATTACGGGAGTGAACTTCCACCTATTCTAGTCTCTCAGGCAATTACAAGAGTGAACTGCCACCTAGTTGAGTTAACTAGTCAACTAGTCTTCAGTTAACTGACTGAACAGAAAGTAGTGAAGAGTTAACTCAGGGAATCAAGGCTAATGTGCCACTCTGGTGATGATACCAAGGGAAGGTCGAATTATAATGGTGATGATCCCAATGCAACATCTAAACTCAACTCAAGTAGTCAAATTGAAGTGTCAACTGAAAGAGAATATTCTCCAGGTGGAATATTCTCCCCTAAAATATAGGATAATGGATAATGACTAATTATGACAAATAAACAAGGAATAACCTTAGGAAAAATAAATCCTAGGTGTATGTGAAGTAACTCCAACATGCTTCTATCGACGATAATGAAGACTTGGTTGAAGAGAGAGAGACTAAATATATCAAACATGATGATGAAGTATTAATGTGTGCTCCTCTCTCTGATGAAGCCATCCAAGATCCTATTCTTCCTGCACAAAAAGAAGAGGATGAGGTTAGTCACTTTCCTTTTCAATTTTTTTACGATACCTTATTCTATCATTCAAAAGGTGAAGAAGAAGGGGAATCCTTTTACAATTTATACCCTCTGTATTATGAAGCTAAAGATATAGGGGAAAGTCATGAGGATGAAGCACTGATGCTTTCTCTTTCATTTGATGAAGTCATCCAAGTATTCGACGCTCCTACACAACAAGAAGTTAATACAATAAGTTATTTCCCTTTCCAATATTTTGAAGATGCTTTATTCTGTGATTTGGAAAGTGAATAATCATTAGAGGATCCCTTGGATGTTTTAAGCTCTTCATGTTATGTAAATGTAATGCCATGGTTGATAATATCGATGGGTTCATACAAGTTGGGAAACATAAATGGGATGTGATTAGGTATGATGGGATCCCATTTAATACATTGAGGGTCATTTCCAATTGTTTCCTTTACAACTATCATATGAGGTTACTACTAATTTTGACATTTGTCAACAAGGAGATGATGTAGTTGCAGATGTTTTCCATGCAGCCAAGGGTGACCTAGTTCTATGTTCTCCTAATGATTTTCAGTCATAACTTGAGGATTTTGATGAGTATTCTGTTGAGCACTTGGATTTATTCCATGAAGAATATTATCAACCACCATTGTGCTCAGATCTTGATAAGGGTGAGGACATTGATTGCCTAAAGCAGGGTACTTGCGACAAGGTTTTACATCCTCCTTCAATTAATTTACCTCACTATGTCACTAAGGGTGCAGTTGGGAAAAATGTCCCTTGTCTTAATTTTTCTCCAGGTAAAATCCTTCTTTTAGAATTCAAGGGTAGGTTGAATGCCTTAAGAATAAAGTTGTTATCTCGGTATTCCAACCTTCCCCTGAGAAGTTGTCAGTCATCCTTTAGGTTCTTCCTAGTCCTTTCCCAAACCTCAGGATGTGATGATGCCTAAGGTAGCCAACCTTCAGACTCTTTGATTTAGTCTTTTGAGCTTTTGATTTTTCACGATCCCTTTTTGAGATGGATTGAGCACTTTTCTAGAAGTCTAACTTGGCATAATTTTGTCCCTCCCTTCTGCCTCCATGAGCTAGAATTTACGACTTCATGTGATATGATGCATGCTCTAATTCATGTTATTTTTGTGCTTGGATTGTCATTGTTTTGGTTTATGATGAAGCAAAGAGGCAGGTATTATGAGGTATTGCTAGGATGGTTTCACTAGTTATATGACTACACCTATCATTCAACCAACAAGTAAGTAGAGGTAGGTAGGGATTTGCATCCATTGTATATACCATTTTCATATCATGTTAGAATATTTGTAGTTGCATTTTTCATATTGTGTTGATTCATTATGTATATATGTATGCTCATAATCATATATTGAACTAGATATGCTCTTATCTATTTATTTTATCATATATGAATGGGGGGTGATATCACCACCCTAGGGATTACTGATATCTTTTGTTGAGATTTAGTAGGCACAGGTCATACTAGAGATGTTGAGGTTCTTATGTGCTCTACGGTGAGCACATGTCCCTGCTTTGGAGCCAGATGTTATCCAATAGCCTAGGGATAACTAAGGATATCACATCTTGAGGCCCATGGGTCCTAGATATGGAGTACCGAGAGCCAGTTGACTTAAGCATGACCCCGAAGGGCCCCTCTTTTCTTTAGTGTAGTCCACGTATCACCACCAACATTATCCATCACACCAGCATGGTCCTGAAATAGCGGTGAGTCTTTCTCCATGAGGTAATGAGTCTGGGTATCATGGTATGTATCACTCTGATTTTTGAAGAACTTGAACATGTTGTATTTGATCGTTCTTCATTTCATGACGTTATCTTGGAAATTGTGCTCTTTCACTCATTCATACCTAGAATGGTGACATGGTGCCCTGGTAAGTCAATTTTCCTTTATGATGGGTTGCTACTAGGTGGATCTATGAAAATTCATCATTTGTTCCCTCCATACTTACCACTTTCCATCTTTATTCCTTTCATATCCCCTATCCTTGTTTGGGCATTGGGATTGGATACACTAGGAAGGGTTGTACATTACCTTGTAGGAAGAAGGGTCTAGAGGCCCTGAGGGTAAAAGTAGTTGGCAAGAGTTAAAAGCCAATGTTGAAACCTTCGAGATGCTTCTCCTAGGGATCCCCGAGAAAGCAGTGAAAATATTCTTAGTAAGAAAAGGGGACCCATAAGATAACATAAACACTCAAGGTATTAGTTGATGGATAGGGAATCTCATCATGAGTCGTCCTATTATGACCACGGGCATGTAGCGGTATGAAACTACCATCTATATGGTCACCAAACCAGGGTAATGGCTCTTGGTGGCATATCTAAGAGAAAGGTGTCTCATCATGCCCCAACCTTGTCATTTATGTGAAATGTTTGTGGATAACATTGTCACCTCTGGCCATCAAGCTAGGACAGTGGCCTTCAACTATTATCTTGAAGTACAAGAGAAAAAGATCAAAATAAATAAAGCTAAGAGTAAAAGGAAATGAATGGGCTAGGAAACAATTGCATTTATGACAAGGTGCAACTCGCCCTATACAAAGGCACCCATAGGAAAGACTTTACATTTCCCTATTATTACATGCAACCCATGCCCAAATATTTACCCCATGCCACATAATAAATTTACATGACTTGGACTACATCCCACCTGAGAAACACCCCAAACTTAAGAGAGGTTAGCCCAATAGGACACCCTGAGACCTTCTCCAAACCTAACTTGTCAAATTGCATAACGTCTTTGAGCATTTTTCTAGGTTATAAGGGGGGTTTGATGCACATGTTTGGGTAATTTTATTATTGGATTTTATTTACATGTTATGATCCCTGTGACTTATGAACCCTTAGAGGGATTACTTGTTGTTGATACAGGACCTTGAATGGTGGATAGGTACACACGAGGGAATGATTAGCTCGGACCTTCATGGGGGATTAAATCCCACAGATGGATGTTGAAACCCAGCCAGGGGTAAGAAGAAATTGAAGACTTGCACCAGGAGAAAGAAGGATGTTGCCTTTGGAGGTACCCTGACAGACCTAGACCTAGGAGATCTTGATTTTCCCACATGGATGTTATCCCTTGAGGGCCTTGAATGTCATCCAGAGCTAGGGTTTCATCTTGGATGACATTTATGAGACATTGGCACATATGGGAAGGGTTTTATTCCTTTGGAGGCCCAATGTTTCACCTTCCATGCCCAGTGTTCCATACTCGAGGCTCAACATCACCCTAGAGGGGCATGATGTCACCCCTGGAGTGTTTTTTACGATGCAAATTAATTTTATTTTGTCCATATTTAATGTGTAAAAAATTGGCCAGGTCAGCGCAGTAATTATGAATTGAAATTAAGTTTAGGTTAAATTTTGTATAAATAAGTAGAAAATGACATTTAGTTTCATGAAAAATTTTCCTTGGAGTCAAGAGGTCTGGAATTTGTGCCCTATTAGGGTTATTGGATGAAATTGTGAGGCACCACTCTTGTTTAAGGCTTGCATTTTCAACTTGGATCGATTTTTGGAATTTTATGCTAATCTTGCATGGTATATGTTATCCCCTAGCCTATGGATAACTAAGAAGATTATGTCTCGAGGCCCACAGGTCTTAAACATGGAGTACCGAAAGATATGTTGACTTGAGCCTGGCCCTAGAGGGCCCATCCTTCTTCTTCTTCAATGCCTCCACCTTGTTAGCAGTAACAACATCCATCCCATTGGCTTGGTCCTTCAACAATAGTGGGTCTTGCTCCATGAGGTAATGAGTCTGGGTATCATAGCATGTGTCACTATGATTCTCAAAACATTTGAATATGTGCATTTAATTTTTTTTACTGCTAACATGTGTTTAGACCTTATGCCTTTCCACTTGTCCACATCTAGGGGAATGACAGGGTGCTCTAGTAAGTTGTTTCCCATAGGGTTTGAGTTTCCAATGGGTGGGTTCATAAAAGGTAATCTTCCATTCCCACCATACTTACCACTTTTCATATTTTTTTTCTCTCTCATCCATCCCATACATTGGTTCAGGCATTGGGTTTTCCAAGCTAGCAAAGGGTTGTAACTTACCTTGTGGGAAAAAGGGGCTAAAGTCTCAGAGGGTAAAAGTAGATGATAAAAGATAAAATCCAAAAAAAAAAACCTTCAGATGCTTCGCCCAGGGATACTTGAGAAAGAAATAAAAGGTTTCTCAGCAAGAAACAAAGGGACCCATAAAATAATAAATCAAGACCTAGTTGGAGGATAGGGGGTCTCATCATGAGACGACCTATTAGGTCAATGGGCATGTAGTGGTATGACACTACCATTTAGCTGGTCACCATGCCAGGGTAGTGTCTCTTGGTGGCATAGCCAATATAAAGGGGGTCTCATCACAAGCCAACCTTCTCATCTCTGTGAAATGCTTGTGGGTAACATTGTCACCACTAGTCACCACGCCAGAGCAGTGTCCCCTAACTAGTCTCTTGAAAGAAAAAGAAATAAGATAAAAAGATAATAGGCATTAATGGGCTTGGAAACATTTGCATCCATGACAAGGTGCATCTCACCCTCTTCCAAGGATAATTTTAAAGATGGAAATTTATCTCAAAATGTAGAAAGCTTGGCGAATCTTACTAGTCCTTAATATGCAAACTATAAAATGTTGGTGATATTTTTGTAAAAATATTCAAATTTATAAGGATTTTATATAGATTCTATAAAATCTGGGCTATTTTTAAGGTAAGATAAATTTATTCTATAGAATTTGGGCTAATAAATTTTAGAAAAGAGAATCATTTTTTTGGAAAAATCATGGAAAATTAACCCATGAGTTTAATTTAGCCCCTAAAATCATCCCTACGGGGCTCTTCAGAGGCACCCATAGGTAATCCATACATTCCCATGTCATTACTACACCCATTGATAAGACATCCCTTACCACATCACCCACTTACATGGCCTGGATTTTTCTTCACTTGGAAACATCCCACATCCAATGAGAACTAGCCCAATAGGACATCCTAGCATCCCCTCCAAACCTGGCTTGTAGAAGAGCATAACGTCTTTGAGCACTTTTCTGGGAAAGGGGGTTTCATGCACATGTTTAAACAACTTGATTATTAGATGTGATTGACATTGCTATGATCCTTGTGACTTATGAGCCCATGGAGGGCATACTTGTTGTTGTTTCAAGGCCACACTCAAGGGACAGGTACACATGAGGAGATGATTAGTTCGGACCTCCATAGGGAGAAAATCCCACCATATGGATGTTGAGATCCCATCCAGGGAAAAAGACAGATCATAGGTTTGCACCGAAGAGACAGGAGGATGTTCCACTAGAGACAGCACGAGAGGCCTGGACCCTAGGGGGTCTCGCCCTTATCACTATGGTCTATGCCTTGGAAGGTCCATGATGTCACCCATGTGACCCATGACATCAGCCACCATTTTGGACACTTTAGAGGTAGTTGTGTGCCAAGTGGCACGTGTGGTTTGATCCAGAGGCCCAAGGAGGCCTAACGTTTGGCTCCTAGAGGCCAACGTTGTCCTAAAAGGCCTAATGTCATCCTAAAAGGGAATGAATTCACCTTTTATTCTTGATTTAGGGTTTTATTATGTCATTTAATGTAAAAAATGGATATTACATGTAACTGGCCATGTCGGCCTTTTTGACCTAATTCTAGTCATTGAAACTGTATAAATAAGGGTTTTTGCCCTTGTATTTTTCATCATATTTTACTCACACTTGGTTAGGTCTGAAATTTGTGACCTATTTGGGGTAAATTGACTGAAATTTAGAGCGCACTTGTTGGAGGAGGCTAATTTTGGACTATTTTGGCAATTTTCTTGGTGGAAGTGTTCAACTAAGGTTTATGCTTGATGATTCTTGATGAATGTAAGTAAGATTTCTGCAATTCTTCTTCATTGAATGGTTATAGTTATGTTTGTATTGCATTTACATTAATATTATGAAATTTCTTGCTTAAAACCCTAGGAAGCTAAGCACATGTTATTATACTTGCTTTAAAAGCCTTCACCTACTAGATTTTTCCAGAAAGATGATTTTCTTGAAGCTTTTGCTAAGGGCCTTGCCATTGCAACACCCTAGCACATTATTTCTTCATCTTATCCATAATTACTTCATCCTTGAGCTAAATAAGGAGGAAAAATACTAGGGCCTAAGGTTACACACACCCTAGTAGTTATTTCCCCCCTAGGGTTTGGTAGTTGAAGCCTTGAGTTACCAACACTTCAACTATTAAACTCTCTTATCTTTGGTTCTCTTACTATCATTTTTTCCTTCAACATTTTATGCCACCTAATAGACTCGATTTTCCCTAAAGGCACTAATTTATGACTTTCCATTGAGTAATTGACCTAAAAAACTATCAAAACCTATACCTTAAACCTTCTACTAACTACTCCTAACATTATAATAGCCTAATCTACTAACTTGGTTGTTGTTGTTACTAAAGTAGTCTACAACCATATTTTGTAGCACTAAAAGCATCTAAAAGAAATTGAAAGAGTTGATTAATGCACTGCCTTACTTGATTCTGACAAATGCTAGTATTTTGATGCTAATAAGTGATTATTCTTGGTCATTTTGAAGCCATTTCAAGGCACTTATTTTGAAGTTATTGTCCTATAAATATTGTTTCTATAAATTTTTGTTTACTTCAGCATTATATTAGACAATTTATTTTATTGATAAAGTTTGTGATTTTATGAAGCACTAACAACAAGTTGTACTTGCGAAAGATATATTTTCTTGTTGCTTTGTTTTGGGAAGGTACACCTTGATATTTCACTACTTCATTGGTTAAAATCCCGAGACGTTTTGACCAGTGGTGACTTGTGAGAGGGGACTTTTTTTAAGACAAATTAACTTTTCCCTCTAAAACCCCCAGGTCACCGGGGATGTCACCCCTGGGCCATCAACCCTAAATAGAAAGAGGCATCCTATTGAGGTGACAGTCATAGGATAGTCTCCAATTACACCAATTTTCTTTCCATTAACCTTTCCTTAGATCAAAGTACAAATTGTGTGATAACAGTATACTCATGATTATTCTTGGTGCAAGTAAGTAGAATTTACATTTTTTCATCTATTGAATGGTTTAAGGTATGGTTTTATTTTCTCATACAAGATTATGAAATTGCATGGTGTATTTAATTCTTGAAGTAAGAAACTTAAGTTGTTACTTTCTTACTTTTTATTTTCAAGTTTTCACTAAACTAATCGAGTAACTAGTGAAACCCTAGAGCCCTAAATTTCTAGCACTCTAGAGGTTTTCATTTGGTTATTGTTGCATAAGTTCTACTCCATAGAAAGGATAAGGAGAACAAGGCGCTAGGGCCTAGAAGTTCCTACACCCTAGCACTTTTTCTCTTAAGGTAAAAATCTAGGAGGACTTAAGTTGCTACTACTCCCTCTTAGACTTTTTTGTATCATCATTAATTTGCAGCCTTATAAGGAGCCACCCACATTGAATCCATTTACCCCTAAGAGGCACTAGTATTCAACCCTTTTTTCTTGACAAGAATCATCAAACTTCAAACTCAATCTCTTTACCTGATACCCTACTAACCTAAACTAACTTGCTAACCTAGTCTAGGTATACTAACCACTAAGTTGTCGTTGTTATAATCATTGCTACAATGATCATTTTTCAACCTATCCAAACTTGTTTGACCACTTAAATCAATCTAGAAATTGTATAAGGCAAGGTAAAATCAACCAATAATAAAGTGTGCATCAAATTGCCTTTCTAAATACTTTTTTGAAGATTTGTCATTACTTTATTTCGTTGTTGCTACGGTTATCATTGGCAGCATGTTAGATTTTATTTTTTGATTGACATATATCTAGAAATTGTATGAGACAAGTGTTATCATTTCAGGACTTCACAATATCTTGTTATATTGTCTATTCAAGTGCATTTTCTGGATGTTATTACAACTGTCATTGATTAATTAGTGCTGTTATATATTTATCACTTTCTTCATACATTGATTGGTAGCAACCATCTCTACAAACTTGAAGTCTTGTTGAAGCATTCATCATCACTTGTTGTTGCCATAAATTTTGTTGTTGTATTGGTAGGGGGAAGGTACATTTTATTCTCCTTTTCTTTCTCCAACAAGACCTAAGTCTGTTTTAAGTGACCTAGAGAGAGGGGTGGTTAGCCTTACCTTTTCCCCTTCCTCAACCAACTAGGTCCTGGGACGTCTCCCTTGTAGTGAGGTTTTCCTCCTCCTAAAGAGAAAGAGGTACCCTATTGGGGTGACAATGATAGGGTTACCTTTGTGTTATGTCAATCTAAGCCTACATGCCTTTAAGCTTTGGGAAAATATAGATTGTGCGATAACAATGTCAATGAAGAATTAGATCAGGGAAGATATAAACAGAGGAATTCAAGCTAATTCCTCATTATGTTATGATTTGATGTTGAGAATAGTTTCCAAAGGAGGAAAACGACCTCTTTGATTTTTGGGGGATTTTTTGAGGAAACCATCACCTAGATCAGTTTCGGTGTTGGAAGACACACCCTATCCTATCGGAGATACCATCTAGGTATTTCATCGTGCCAGTTTAGGAGTACTTAGATCTATTGTAGAGATTGCGTAGTGCAACTAGTAAGGGCACAAGGGTTAGAGAGGGTTTTGTGTAGCTGCACGAGACCAAGTCTTATCTCGTCGATTCCTTCCAACCCAGTTGAGGATCAACTAGAGAACTTCTTTTGAGCCACTAGTCATCATATTCTGATGGTGGAATCTACCAAGGTGCATCATACATCCAGGAAGTGTGCATCTCTTGAGGAGGGACATTTGGGTTCCAGGGGGATTTTCGGATTAGATCAGAGGAAACCCTTCTGACCCAGTACAAAGGAGGCCAGGGCACACATTTCGAGACAAATATTAGTGGATTACGTTGGTGGGATCACTAGGGCATACTCCTAGAGCCTAGGAGGTGCGCAACCCCCAGGGGATCTCATTTGGGGTCCATCCAAAGCTTCAATGGTCAAATATCCAGTCCTAAAGTTATCAGGAGAAGTATAGAGGCCAGGGCACTCAGTTTGGGACATTTTTCAGGATGATTGGTCAAGTATAGCCACCAGGGCGAGTTATCCAACATTTGCAGGAGTTGTCGTGAGTTTCCAGAACTGCATTTTGTCGATCTATCCATGCATGTGTAGATCTATCCACATTTTCAGTTCACGGGTATTTTGTATTAGTCGCATTGTATTCCAGTGACAATCCATGAGATATAGTTGATGATTGTTTCTCTATTTTTCGCATATCAGTTGTATTTCCTTCTTTTTCCATATAATACATGTTATTGAGATTGTGTTGGTTCATTACTTCACATGCTTCATATATAGTGTTCAAACCTTATTTGTATGACACACATGAGAAAATCACCAAGCATGTTAAACAATTAATGAAAACACATCCATAAACCCCCATAGTATCATATGCAAGAGTCAGAACACTAGTTCAATAGTAGATATCAAGATCTGTTAGATTTGGGATATTTCAGTGGTATCGGAGCCTTCTTCCTACCAACCTACGAAGAAGTGCTTCTCATGACCCCATGATTCTAGGGAAATGTGCAGAATACCCATAGGAATGAGGACATATTGGGGAAGAGTAAATTCAGTACCACATAGGACATAGTAGAGACATAATAGATAGGAACAGAAGGGACTACACTCCCTTCCACACTCAGTCAGATATAGAGCCAGAGTTAGAGGATGGGGATTACATCAGTTCTGACATAGAGGCAAAGATAGAGAGGACTATGGGTGAGAGGCGTGAGACACCATAGGGTAGGGGGAAAGGCCTCGAGACACATTCTGACAGTATGCAGGCCATCCTAAATGACCTAGCTAGAGGACAACAGGACATGATGAACACCATATTATAGATGGCCATAAACACACAGATGATTTGACATAATGTGAGCACCATGGGTTACAATGCCGCAGTAAGAGCGAGTGGGTTAGGAGGACA
This sequence comes from Picea glauca, assembly GCA_000966675.3. NCBI lineage: Eukaryota > Viridiplantae > Streptophyta > Pinopsida > Pinales > Pinaceae > Picea > Picea glauca. Next base: position 738,974 of record JZKD02S0778795.1, on the reverse strand, counting down.
CCAGGGAGGTGGGGCCAGTGTCTCCAGTGGATCTCAGGGTGGTGCAAGTGGACATCCCTCTCCTATATGTGCATATACATCATCTGGGAGGATTCCATGACCGGTATATCCACAGTTCCATAGGGGATAGCCACCAGGACAGTTGGGGCAGGTAGGAGGACAGCTAAGTTAAGAACAGGTAGTGACACAGGGACCATTCAAAGAGTACAGGAGAGATTATTTGGAACTAGGACTAGAGTTCCATGTAGACATGAGTTTTCTAGACTATTGTTCGATTAGGTATTGAAACAAACCATGGGAGCCACAGAGGGGTAATGCGCCAAATCAAAACATGGATTTCATCAAGAAAGTGGGAAAGATGAACATTCCTACTTTTGAAAAGTCATCACGATGCTCAAATTAGGAATGGGTACAGAAGCTTGACACATATTTCAATCTTAACCCAATGACAGAGTCAAAAGCTATCAACTTCGCCACCTTTCACTTGGATGGGGAGGCCCATGAGTGGTGGTACCATGGATTGGTGACCTTTGGTCACAACCACATTACTTTGTACTTGGAATGTATCGAGAGGTTGATGGAGAGGTTTGACAGGAGAGATCCAGAGATCCATTTCAGGGAACTTACACAGTTGATACAAACAAGGTTAGTTGAGACCTTCATCATAGATTTCCAATGGAAGTCAGTGACCGTATCAGATATATCAGAGCACGAGTTGGTGATGTCATTCATTAAGGTGTTGATGGAGCTATCGAGGGGTTGGGTTAAGGCTTTCAAGCCTCACACCCTACAGGAGTCCATTGTGTGCATGAGAGACATGGGGGACTCAACGTTGAAACCAAAAACCTTTAACAAAACATTTGTACCACAAAGAGACAGGGATAAAAAAAATACTCAAAGGGAATGGAAGGGTAATCCCAAGCTGGATGATGATAGTAGACAAGATTTGATGAGGAAAAATATTTGCATCTCTTGCAGATACCCTTGGGTCCCAGGGAATAGATGCATGGGAAAGGGGAAGATCCACTACATTAAGGTGGAATTAGGAAGTGAGGAGGAGGATGAGGAGATCGGAGCACATGTAGATAGTGATTCAGAGGATGAGACTACACATGAGCCGAAGCGACATATGAAGAAACCTCAGATTTAGATAGAGGCACAACCAAAGGAGGAGACAAAAACTCAAAGGGAGGTGAAAGGAGGAACCATAGAAACCCTTTATGGAGTACTTAGGTACAACAATCTCAGGCTCAAGGGCCTTGTACAGGGGCAACATATGACAACTCTAGTTGATGGTGGGGCTACCCACAATTTCATAGATGTGTCCTTAGTAGCCAGGAGGGAGTTACACATTGAGAAGTTTGATGGATTCCATGTGACAGTGGAATATGGCTACACAATTATATGCTTGGACATGGTCCCATACCTAGAGGTCAATCTAGGAAACTACACCCCGAAGGATACCTTTTATGTAGTTGACCTATCAAATACAAATGCAGTTTTGGGGGTACAATGGCTATATTCATTGGGGGAGATTGGGTTCAACTATCAGATGTTGACCATGAGCTTCAGAGACACTAGTGGATCGAGAGTGGTACTAAGAGGTATGTCTACAGGATCACCCCAAGTAGTATCAACAAAGAGGATGGAGAGAATCTTCTGTCACGGTGATGTAACTTATGCAGTAGAGTGTTTGATCACCAACCGAAAGGATTCAGAGGGAAGAGAGAATTAACATCCACATATCAGGAAGCTTCTGAGTGAGTATGAGCTAGTGTTTAGGATGATACCACTGGATAGGGGTATCTAGCATACGATTGAGTTGGAGGCAGGGGCTACACCGGTGATCACCGTGCCATATAGGCACCTCAAGAGATTCAAGGACGAGATTGAGAAAGAAATCAAAGAATTTCTTGTGATGGGGCACATAAGGCCCAACACGAGTCCTTTTGCTTCTTCAGTCATTCTGGTACTGAAGAAATATGCCACATTGAGAATGTGCATTGATTATAGATCTTTCAATAAGAAAACGATCAAGAACAGGTACCCCATTCCGCGCATAGATGAGTTGTTGGACGAGTTACACAAGGAAGTTTTCTTCACCAAGATTGACCTACAATCAAGATATCATCAGATCAACATAATAGTGCAGGACATAGAGAAGATAATGTTCAGATACCATTTTAGAAATTTCAAGTTCTTGGTCATGTTGTTTGGATTGACCAATGCACCAACCACTTTTCAGTCTTGCATGAATCACAACTTCAGGGGGGAAGTTGAGGAAGTACCTTTTCATATTATTCGATGATATATTGATTTACAACAAGACATGGGATGAACATCTAGAATATTTGGAGGAGGTCTTGGGCGTTATGCATGCACAATCATTATATGCCAAGGAATCCAAATGTGATTTTGGGATGAGAGAACTATTGTACTTGGGGCACATCATCAATGAGCAGGTAATATAGAGTCATCAAGATAAGATCATAGCCATTCTGGATTGGCCAACACCCAAGAACCTCATGGAGCTGAAGGGATTCTTTGGGTTATGCAGTTACTATACGTGGTTTGTCATAGGATTTTCATAGTTGGGAGCACCACTCATAGATCTAACCAATAAGGGTGCTTTTCATTGGACATATGAGTCACAACCAAAATTTGAGAAAATGAAGGAGGTTATGAGTGCGTGCCCTGTTCTAGCCCTTCCGGATTGGAGAAGTTTTGATGTAGGGAGGTCATCCCATTATGTTAGAGAGAAGGAAGCTCAACGAGTTGGAGAGACTCTACTCGATTTACGAAAAGGAAATGATGGGAATCATGCATGCCTTAACCAAATTCAGACAGTATCTGGTGGGTAGCAGATTTGTAGTGAAGACTAATCACAACAGTCTCAAGTATTTCCTAAATCAAAAATACCTCAGCAAGAGACAACAAAGTGGGTTTCGAAGATCCAATCTTTTGAATTTGACATCAATTATGTTAAAGGAAAAAGGAATGTCGTAGCAGATGCCTTGTCCAAGAGGCCAACATGATATTCGATGAAGGATATTTGCACATACTAGAAGGCACATTTGTTGGTGGAGTACTCCAAAAAAAAATTGCTTGTGAGGTATTGGATGGATAGGTAGTTGATGATAGATATCGGGTGCTAGACGATGCCATTTTCTACAAGGACCGTATCTACTTGGTTCTAGAATCTACGTTGAAGGGGAAGGTTCTGAAGGTTTGTCACGATTCACCTATAGTTGGGCATCAAGGATACTTCAAAACTTACAGGCAGATCACAGAGAGATTCTCATGGAAGGGCCTCAAGGATGATGTATTGAAAGACATCCAGGAGTGAATGAATTGTCAGCAGAACAAGTCTGAGTAGACACACCCCACGGGGTTGCTTCAGTATCTACCCATTTTGGAGCAGAAATGGGAGAGAATTTCTATGGATTTCATTATAGGACTTCCTAGAGTGCAGGGCAAGGACTGTGTATATGTAGTGGTCGACACCCTGACCAAATTTCCACACTTATTTTCCATAACCACGAACTATAAGGCCATATAGGTAGTAGATATATTTTTCAGAGAGGTTTTCCAATTTCACGGTTTACCCAGACAAATAGTCAGTGACAGAGATGGACGCTTCATCAACGTGTTTTGGCAAGATCTCTTTCGTTTGGTGGGAACAGAGTTAGCCACGAGTACCAGATACCCACAGAAATATAGATAGATAGATATTGCCAACAAATGGGTGGAGGGGTATCTGATAAATTATGTGGGGGGGAAGTAGTGCACTTGGGTGAGATGGTTGCACATGGGTGAGTATTGCTACAACGCAACTTACCATATGTCTATCATGATGTCGTCATTTAAAGAATTGTATGGATATGATGCACCCTCTTTTGTGGAGACCGTGTTTGCGGATAGCAGGGTCCTAGGGACCAAAGACTAGGCTGAAGAGAGTCATAATATTCTAAGGTCCATAAAGGGAAGCTCAGAATCAACAGAAGAACTATGCAGACAAGCAGAGGATAGAGCACAGTTTCGAGGTAGGGGACTTGGTTTTTCTATGAATACAACCATACATACAGTCTTCCTTGAAAAGGAGTGGGGCAGAGAAGTTGAAGCATATATTCTATGGACTGTACAAAATCATCACGAAGGTAGGTGAGGTGGCATATGAGCTAGAGCTAGAGGAGGGTAGCAAGATTCACAATCTATTTCATGATTCTTTCCTTTAAAATGCAATAGGACAACATGTTAGAATTTTAAAGGAGTTTCCACCCTTGGATGAGGAGGGTAAGTTGGAGCTAGTAGCAGAGAAGGTGATAGAGCAGAGCGAGTGCAGATTGAGGAGCAGGGTTGTTAGGGAGTGCTTGGTCAAATGGAGGGGACTTCCAGTGGAGGATGCCACATGGGAGGGCGAGCACATATTACAACACCCATGATTGATGTTGCTTGAGGAAAAACTAATCTAATGAAGGGAGGATTGTGATGTCCTGTTCCCAAGAGTAGGCCAGCAGGGAGTGAATTAGTAGTCTATATGTTCCCGTAGACTATAGTCAGTCACAAATAGGGAACAAGGGGAGAAATAAGGGTGAATAGATGACTAAACGGTGAATTAAGCCAAAATGCATAGGAAAAGTCACTTAATCCTAAGTCAACAGAGGAATATAATAAAAAGGTTTTGAGGGGGGACTTAATTAATTAATCACTCAACTTAAGAGGAAAATTTTCTAGCTTAAGTGATGTCAACGAAGTATTATATCAAGGAAGATATAAAAGGAGGAATTCGACCTAATTCCTCATTATGTTATGATTTGATGTTGAGAATAGTTTCTAGAGGAGGAAGTCGACCTAATTCCTCATTATGTTATGATTTGATCTTGAGAATATTTTCTAGAGGAGGAAGTCGACCTCTTCGATGTTTTGTGGATTTTCGGAGGAAACCACCACCCATATTATTTTCGATGTTGGAAGACAGACCCTAGCCTATCGGAGATACCATCCAGGTATTTCATCGTTCCATTTCAGGAGTATTCATATCTATTGCAGAGATTTCAGTGCAGCTAGTGAGGGCGCAAGGGTTAGAGAGGGTTTTGTGAGACCATAACTTATCTATTATATTCCTTTCAAAAAATTTGAGGATCAACTAGGGCGCTTCTTTTCAGCCACCAGTCATCAAATTCTGACGGTGGAATCTACTAGGGCGCATCATACAGCTAGGAAGTGCAAAACTCTTGAGTAGGGACATTTTGGGTTCTAGGGGGATTTTCGTATTAGATCAGAGGAAACCCTTCTGACCCAGTACAGAGGAGGCCAGGGTGCACATTTTGAGACATATATCAATGGATTTCATTGGTGGAATCCATGGGCACACTCCTAGATCCTAGGAGGTGTAGAACCCCCAAGGGGATGTCATTAAGGGTTCATCCAGAGATTCATGGGTCATTTCTTCATTCCGACAATTATCATGAGGATCCTAGAGGCTAGGGCGCTCATTTTGGGACACTTTTCGAGCCGTTCGGTTGAGTATAGCCACTAGGGTGAGTTATCCAGCATTTGTAGCAGTTGCCGTCAGTTTTCAGAACAACATTTGTTTTATCTATCTATGCATGTGAATATCTATCCATATCTTCGGTTCACGAGTATTTAGTATTAGTTGCATTGTATTCCAGTGATGATCCATGAGATCTACATGATGATTATTTCTCTACTTTCCGCATATCAGTTGTATTTCCTGATATAATGCATGCTATTGAGATTATTTTGGTTCATTACTTCACATGCTTCATATATAGTATTGAAACCTTATTTGTATGACATAAACATGCGAAAATCACCAAGAATGTCAAACAATTAATCAAAATGCATCCAAAACCCCCCAGAGTATCAGATACGAGAGTCAGAACACTAGTTCAATAGTATATATACAGATCCGTCAGATTTGGGATATTTCACCGTCGATTCATCGAGAGGTAAGACCGAGGAGATCTGGACCATAGACCCTGTCATGGACCATTCTACTAGGCTTGTTGGAACGTGACATTCAGAAATATCCATGAAGAATGCATGGAAGGAAATTTCGATAGAGAAATTCCAAGACTAAGAGTTCGAATGGACTAGAGTCATGGATATGCTCGAAGGCTTGGTCGATCAGATCTGAGTTGTTGATCTCACTGTGGGTCTATCCTGATAGAAAACCATATCAGAGTTGTGTAATCCCATTATCTATTGAGGGGATCTAATATCTTGAGGGAATCCTCACCATTGGATCTGGGAGTCCATTGACCGTCAAATCTATCGGAAACCTCAGTTCGAAAGGAACTGTTCAAGATGAACCTTAAGGCTGTGGGAGTCATTATTTCCCAATAGTGAAAGCTTGAGTTGATGTGGGTCGTTGATATGCCAAGGAGTCATCCTGATGAGATCTGAGCTATAGATTGTTCTATGGACCCCACCTATCGAGTGAGTGGAGGATATTGGGTGAGAACACTAACTTTAATGTGAATTAGAGGTTTCAAGTGAACCAGGGTCATTGATTTCCCTATTTATCATCTGTTAGATCGAGTAGATTGTGAGACGACATTAAAAAATTGGTTTGTCGATGAACCTGTGGAGATCCCTATTCATTGGATGTGATCCACTGCATCTATTGGATCTATTAGGATTGGGGAATTTGGAAATATATGTTTGGAAGAAAAGGTTGGTGTTGCACAACCTACATCCTGAAGAGGGAAAGTCTGACCCATCACAAGTTGTTGATTAATTTTCTATCGAATCAACCAAAACCGTCGATTTGGACAAGATAACTCCCAGGTTGCATAGAAGATTTTTGTCGAAGGATCACTAATGGGGTGTTCCATGTCCGACGACATGTCACTACCACACCAACACACACACACACACACCTACCTGTTCGTTTGAGCATGTGATGTGGAAGGGTTCATCTGGTTGTTGTGTAAGAAAGATGACATCGTAGAAGGTAGAGGTGAAAGGAATCTAGAAGGCCATTCCTAATGGCCTAAAACATGTTTATGGTTACATAGATAGACGATGGAATGCTCCATGTGAGAAAGTTTTTGTCCTTGGGGTTAAAAATCAATATCAAAGTCATTTGGGAAGAGGAATTTTGACATCCCACCAACCTAAGTAGGGTTCATGGGGTTGGGTGTGTTACACAAGAGGTGTGGGAAGGTAACCCAAGGTAAGCCAAATCATCAAAGGACCTAATACTTTGCATTAAGGGCCCAACATCCTCTATATAGTGCACAATGTCTTGGACATCATCATGAAAACATCATCCAAAGGACTATGTCAAGGGTGCATCATGATCAAACACAATCCACAAAATCAAGTAAATCAAACATTACAAAATACAAGTGTCATTAGGATCATACATAGTAGACCACTACTTAAAAACAAAATCCATGTACACAATTTAAATTAGGTATCTTCTTCAAACTTCACACTAGTTCAAGACTTCATGCAATGTGTTGTTATGTTCTTCAATAAATATGAAAATATAACTTCAGAGATAACTCAAATCATTCACATAAAAGAATGAACACAAGAAATAGACAAAACCCTTGAAGTAGGGTAACACCATATATTAATCCTTATGGAAGGATAACACTCCTCAAGCAATGCTTGATACATTTACAATATACATCACTATGTTCATTACATTGCTCATCCCTTCCTTATATAATACTAACTAAGAACATTCTAGAGAAGGAACCTTCTAGAAATCCTTCTCACATTTATTATGTTCCCACTAATATATCTAACTACCATAGTGGGCCCTATTTAATAATATAGTGGACCTAATTCACTTTACATTGAATGGCCTCCACCATTATCACTATGGGCCCTTTGTCGTCACCCCGCCCCCCATTATCTCCCAAGATACACTACATTTATAGAGTTTAAGTATGGGAGGGAGATCACAATATCCTATTAGGTGTGCTAGTACTCAAGTAGAGGATTAGTTCCTGAGAAATGCATCAAAGGTGTAAGTATAAGTGAATGAGGTGGCATGGGGTTTACTTCATGGTCATGTTGTCATTGACATGCAAGGACATGTGTGGGTTCATCTCCATGAGCACCTTTGTAGAGGGAGATCTTGGTTCTTGAGATACCCTTTCCTCGATAGTGTGTGTATTCCAAACCCCTTGTATTTTGATGTCCTTTTATTGCTTTCCAAGTCCCCTTTTCAAGTTATGTTTTTTTTTTTTTTTTTTCTTACTGGGATTAAGCCATTTTAATTAACATGAATTCATTGCATTAGGACTAGGGGTGACCAACTAATAGAAAGTGGGTAGAGCTCAAGTTGACCTTTGGATTTTGATTTGTTCATTTCTCATCCCATTATTTATTCTTTATTTTATATCATGTTGTTTTTCTTCTTTTTTACTAGTTTCATCAACCTCGACATTCTATCCCTTCTTCTCCTAGGAGGATGATGACACAAACCTTTTTGGGATACATGTAACAACCATTTCCAGAAGATGGGACAGTGGAAGGAAAATAGATGGAATCTGTTAAGTATGGAAGGTAGTGGTATGTTACCCCTTTCAAGGCTTCCCAATAGTACCCCTATTCCCCAAGAGTGACAACACTTGACTAGGACACATACGATGGCCACCAAGGTGAAACAAGGCCAAAAAGCATAACTTCCTAGAAATCATGATTTATTATTTGACTTCAACCCATGATCCTCATCTAAATACCTAATGCATTAAATATGACACTTTCTATGAAACAATGACTAGTGTACCTCATGTGTGTTGGACCACCATCATCAGATGAACCATTTTGATCAAGTGAAATGGATTGAGTTGTGATGAGGGGAGAGGCATTTGAGGAGCTGGTATCTATGGAGAATGTTGATGATGATCTCTGGGGACACTGTCTTCATTGTGGACCATGAGACATGATCTCCTCTAGTTACCCCTAGGTGAGAGGGGGTAACACCCTCTAGGAGAGAGTTTGAGTGGTAACATTGTGATTTCAGTTGAGGATATTGTTGTCATCCTTATAAACACCTACTAATGTGGAGAAGTCTCCAACCCAGTTGGTGTGTCTTTAGAGGCACAAGCCTAAGTCCAGACCCACTATCACCTTGTTGGCCCTTGACCAAGTTTTGAGGATCCTTGGTCATTTTTGACCATTTCGGGACTTCTACAAGCTGTCGAAGGCAGAGTGCAAGACGAAGCGGAGATCACAGGATCTCGGTCCCTTTTTGGTATTTGGGATTATGTAACGGGTATGGGATGCTGGCCCATGGGTTTACCCATGTTTAGGCCTAGTTTGTATGTATAAATAGATGCTAAAGAAATGTAGTGAGTACGAATGGATAAGTGCTATAGTTGCATCTATGTGATATTGGGATAAGTGCTAAGTAAGGATTGTAGATGCTTTGTGCATATTGTGTGAGACTTTCAGAGCTGAGTGCAAGTGACTGTAGAAGGCTTTGTGATGTAACCTAGCTCAATGAAGGAGGATCTGTTGAAGTGCACACAGATCTCCTCTCCTATGTGGAGTAGGGTTTTCATGGCTCTATGCATGTAGACGATTGACTGAAGATAATAAAGAAGAGAAGAGTTGGTGGATGTAGCCCCAGGGTGGGGGTGAACCACATATACGTTGTGTTGCTTTGCTTTGTGTGATGTATTGATGTGTCTATGTGTTTATTTCTTAGTGATTTAACATAGATGAATGATAGATAGATATGTTAATGCTATGTGCTTAATAGTGTGTATGAATACTAGATCTGACCTATGTGGATGTTCTTTGTTCTTGAATGGAATAGATCTGAATGAATACTACGTTGTATTGTGATTAGGGTTTAACTGCGTTGTAACTAAGAACTGAATATTGATGAATGTTAACTATTGAGTGCTATTCTAAGTGTTATAATCACATATCTGTGTCCCATCTAAGGTTGTAGACACTGGATTCCTGTAACCACCCTTGCCTCTACCTCGGGTGAGACTTCATCTGCTTCGCAGGTGTTGTCGAAAGGGTTGGTAGTTAGGGTTTTTTTGGTGTGTTTTTGTAGCATTGAACCCTGGGTCTACCCCTATGCCAAAAAATGGTTCCATTTTCGGGACCTGAAACTATGATTGCTGGGAACTGAGAAAAGAGAAACCTTTGTGCAAAGATCTGACCTGAAATTGTGAAAGCTCTGCGTGTAGATCTATTGCTCTAGTGAGCAATACTATACTTATTTTTTGAATCTGTATGCTAAAGAAAATATGTCTGATCTGAAGAAAATAGGTAAGATCTGAACGCTTTTTGCTATAAAGGTAAGAATAGTGAAAAAGTTTTAGATCTGAATGCTTTGTGCTCTGATAAAGGTAAGAATAGTGAAAAGTTATATATCTGGAAGCTTTGTGCTCTGTAGAAGATAATATTAATGGAGATTTTTGTTTCTAAAGTATGTATCTAGGTATGTTTCATAAGATTTATCCTAGCTTGAAAACTAGGGTACTGATAGGAGAAAGAATATTTGATATGAGTAGATATGATAAGAATAGTGAAAGATATGCTATACCCATGCATAGAAAGAATGTTTGGAATAATGAATGGATGCAGGACCCTAGAAAGAATTTGTTGCAGGTTAGCTACCATGATCCTAGTGTGCATTATAGGAGAGAATGGGGATCATTTAAGAGAAAGAGAGGATTAAATCTTTGTTACAGTTGCAGAAAACCAAGACATCTTGCTAAGGAATGCCCTGGAAGAAGATCTAGTTGCCTCTATTGCAAAGCTATGGACCATGAAGTTTTGGATTTCCTTAGAATGATTGCTAAGGTTGAAAGGATGAATATGAGACCAATAGACCATGATAAAGGCCAAGCAAATGATATTATGGAAGAACCCTAGAAAGAATCAGAGAAAGTTTTTCTACAGATGAAAGAAACCCTAAATCACCACCGACATGTCAGTTTATCAGAGGTCTTTACAGAAAAAGAATGCATTGAAGCAAGAATAGGATACTTTGACGTTGACTACTTTCTGGATGAGGAAACACAGGTGAATATCATGAAAGAAAGAACTTGGAAACTTTTAGGGGAGCCTACTACGACTCCTTCATTTGGAGGAATAGGATTATTCAGAGGAAAATTGATAACCCTATGTGGAAGAATTACCAAGATATATTTGAGTTCCCATGGAACTTCGATAGAGGAAGAATTTGAAGTTGTTAAATTTATTGAGAACAACGCTCCATTTACTATGTTACTAGGATAACCCTGGATTGAAGGAGATCAGGCCAGAAGAAAAGAAGAAGAAATCTTGGAGCAGAAGAATAAAGAGTTGAAAGATTTCATGACTAGGATCACACACTTGATTGAAGAACAAGAGAACCGAGCAAAGCTATTTCAAGCTAGAGATTTGGATGTCGAAGTAGGAAGCACACTAGAAGACCCACAAAAGACTGAAGTACCTATTCTAGATACAGATGAAGTATTACCCCTGCTTTCTAGGAAAGAATCTCAACAATGCGAAGTTACTCTGCCAAAAGAAGATAAGAATTAGAATGGAAAAAGGAACTCCGAGACAAATCTCACTAGAAAGAAGGACAGAAAACTAAGTAAGAAGAGAGATAAGATTGAAAATTTATAGAAGGTTCCCTAGGGAACTTCACAGAAGGAAAATTTACAAAATTGGAGCTTCGTCGGAATATCATAATTGTGTCACATGGCACTTTTCCATGGCGAAGCAATATAGTCGTTGGGGACAGTATAACCATTCAACCGACAACCCGAACGGATAGAAAGGAATTTATGATAAAAAAGTTTGCCACCGGACTATTGGGACTACACCATAGCGGACATAACTGAGTTAATGAAGGCCTTGTACTCATTGCAAGAGATCTGTTGCCAAGTTATCTATTTATCCCGTCGCGCCACGCAACAAGAACAATTTTGATAACCGTGAATCTGAGCCCACAGATTAGTTGATTTCTCACAGTGATCATCGCACTATTACCAGTCATCCCATTTCATTAACCAATTACTCTTAGAACCTAAGATATTCAACCACTGCATGTCGGACGATCTTAGCGCTGCAGAGAAAATTGTCGAGGAAGTTCTCATTAACCTAATGACTGAAAGAGCAATGTCTGCAAGTATTCAAGTGTCAATGATGAAAGGAGTGCAAACCTCTCTGTTGACTTCTCATGGAGTAGGATCATCCCGACCATTAGCATAAAAGAGAACCAAACACAGAGATGACCTATCTAATGCGAAGTTGATCCCGTTCATATTGTCTGATTACATCCAGCCTCTAGTTGGTGCGGTGAGTCGAGATAGCGTGCCAAGAAATTTCGAGTACTCCATGGTTATTGCGTACCTCCCGAAGGGGATATGTGTAGTTAGAGCACAGCAGGACAAGATTGCATCGTTGAAGTTTAGTGACCTCAACCTCAGAGATCGAAAGAACTACAGTATGCTCACCCCATATAAGTACCTGACCAAGACGAAGGGGAAGAAATCAAAGATAATCCCTCAACCGTGGATGATGAACTTTGCGCAGTCCACCCTGTTAAACATAATGAAGATCCCACACTTTGGAAGGCACCAAGAAGTCAATGCATGTGTCAAGATATTACTCTCGTGTTACCATAGTGGTTACTTATATATAGACCACCGTATTACAGTCGACCTGACGTTGATTCATAGGATCACAATATTGAGTATGCAAGGACCCAATCCACAATATTTCTATCCAGGAAAAGCCACAGATCATGCGCTAGCACAGAATATCAAGGATACATACGACGATGTTGAAAAGGGAACACGAGGCTACAAGGTAGCCTCCATCCAGAATGGCACAGTGCACCTAGCCTTCCAGTTAATATCCTAAAAGTTAGTAAGGAAGAATAGACCTATGCAGGTCACAGGCTTTGTCATTGACCTTGCAGGGAAGTGTGTATAAGGCCTCTAGATGAACATGACGAAGTACCTAGTCAATCAGCTAGAGCTAGACTGCCGCGAAGCCCAGGATCAGGGCTACAAGTTCTATTTCAGCTGGCTCCTGATCCTTATCTCCTTTGTTGCCTGGGATATGTCGGAAGTAATGGAAAATTTTTACCAAGTAGTGTATGCTTGTCATTGATGGCAAGCTCAGGAGGAACAACGTTGAAGAAAATGCGCGCAGCAAAGGCAAAGCTCAAGATATAGGAATTTGCATAAGAGAAGGAAGACAGAGATCCACAACCACAGGATCTCATTCAAATTTCCCGAAAGAATGAGGGCCGTCAGATCAGACAGAAGTTGCGAGGGAGATAAGCCATCGTAGATTCGGGGATTGGGATTTCTATATGCAATGTTCACTCGACAACGAAAACCCCGAAATCGCGATATGCGATTTCGCGATTTGATCGCAACCGTTAAAAGAAAGCTTGAGATATGGACCGTTGATTTTGCTCATCGGAGAATCGGGAATCGGAGTTTCACGAGTCTCATGAACAATGACAACGAAAACCCCAAAATCGCAATATGCGATTTCGCGATTTGATCACAGTCGTTAAATCAAGCAGGGATCTGGACCGTTCATTCGTATGGACGCGTGGTAGCCAGGAGGCCTCATCGGAGTTTCGGGGATCGGGATTTCATAATGCAAAGAACACAATGCAACGAAAAACCCCGATTTCGCGATATGCGAAATCCCGACTGAATCGGCACCGTCAGATCAATAAATGATCTAGACCGTCGATCCAACACACGTCAACAGACCACGTCACCCAGGGACACGTGGCACAACCAGAGAATGACAGGTGGCAGGAAGATCTAACACTTCAGGCTCATGCAATTC
>JZKD02S0778795.1:680848-700465 GCA_000966675.3 Picea glauca | reverse complement strand
TGGATGGGGGAAAAATTGAAAGGAGCAAGCCAAGCAGTCTCTTGAGAACATCATCCAACACTTCTTAGAGTCGCCCTTGAACACGAAACTTTGTCACTTTGCACATATCATAATCCACTAAACCTCTGCACTGAGCCAATCTTTTGAGTTCCTTTCACTCCTTTGGGTCACTCGACGCAAGTCACATAATCCATTACATAGTTTTGGTCCACGTCATGTCCTGTTGTTGTGCCTCAGTGTTCAAGGGAAGTATCCACCTCGAGAGTTATCCATCCCAAGTATCTTGCCTCAAAACCTGTGTCAGTCCATGTCCATTTGATCTACCAATTACATCTCCATGTCTGTTTTGTGTCGTTGATGGGGGATACATCAAGGCCCTCCCTCGACGAGTCTATTCCTGTCGACTCCAACACATTATCCGAGAATTAGACTTAGAAAACAGTTAGTACTTTGGGACCTGCATGCCTCAATGGCAAGCTTCCTCACATTCGACAGTGGGTTTACATCATTGACCCCTGATCGAATGATTCCATGGATGTTCGACCTCAACTCATCTATTCACATTTTCTGGAATGTACTAGGGTACCTTGGGAATCATTGACATTAATGGTGATCTCCCTCGCACTTGTTAACGGTTCACACCATTGACCGGTAATCAAGTGGTTTCTGCCATGTTCGACGTCAAGACATCCATTCACATAGTCAGATTTGTACCATATTGAGATTGGTAAGAAGACCCTGGGTTGAGTGATCACTTTGATATACGCTTCGCCTAGGCTATGAAGGAATTTCCATTGGACAAAGAACACATACACTGTTGCATATATCCACTTTGTATTGGTCGTGGCTATGTCTTATCATCTCGTAGATCCACTGTGTATTCTTCGTGGCTACGATCAATCTGAGTCATCAGAGTATAGATCCACATTGTACCTACGGTGGATATACCTTTTTATCAATACAATTATGGATCCGCAGTGTATTTTATGGTGGCCATATCCTACTAAGTCTTGATCACCCAAGCATAGGTATGTCTGCCTTGGGTTTTGAAATATGGCATGATGCTTGTTGGATGTTTGTGTGCAGATTCTGTCAGGTTCTCCGACTCTATACCCTTGCTTGGACATCTACAAATTATTTCAGTTATCAGTTGGCATCTTCTAACTTCATACTTCGGGGGGCATTTTGTTACACGTCAAAATTACTCAGCTGGATAAGTGTCGCATGTCCCTCTCAATTGTCGTAAGTGTCGCACCTTCCTTACAACTTTCGCAAGTGTCGCAAGTTGGTCACAAGTGTCGCAAATAATGTTCAGACATACTGCCATGTCGACGACACTAAGGAGACACTTATAACATCTCATATGACTGATTTGGAGAAGGAGAACTGGTTTACTGAAGTCAAATAACTCTTGACACCTGAAGAAAGTCCTGAAACAAAGGTTTTGAGGAGGAGCATTCCCCTATTTCAGCCCTAGAAGCACTGGCGCTCCCCCACAAGGCTTTAGGGAGCGTTATAACGCTCCCCAGCCCCCTTTGAAGGAGCGCTTCTCATCTTGAAGGTGTTGGCGCTCCCCTAAATCTTACCAGGGAGCGCTACAGTGCTTTGATGCCCCTTCTAAGGGAGCGCTAGCTAATCTGAGGCAGTAGTTGGCCCATTGAGGAGAATAAGGGGAGGATCTTTCGAGATTAGGAGGCAGTTGTGCTCAAATTCTTGGTTTCATCAAGAGATTCCTGATCTAAGGAGAAGGTTCCCAACTTGTTCTAAATATAACTCAAGAGGTTAAGCTCCTCTTAACCTATATAAACAGGCTCTATGATGGTGGAAAGGGGGAAGAACTGAAGATATGAAACTTATGATCTTGGAGGAAACACACAGTTAGCCAAAGGAGAGTGATCAGTGAAGCTGTTGTCATCCAAGTTGTGGATCTTTTAGGCAAGGGTTAGACGAAGAGGACTTGACGAAGCTGTCGCATTCGCATCTACGATTGTAAGTACTGTTGTCATTATTCTCATCAATATGACATGCTTGGTATGTTTCTTTCTAGTTTGTGTCTAATGTCACATGAACTTATCATTAGTTGATAGATCTGTTTTCAAGCTAATATCAATAGAGTAGGAAGTGGTTGTATCTTGTTTGTCTGCAAAACTCAGCGAGGAGCAAAGGATTGGAGCGCAACTCGAAGCGTGCAGGGAAAAACGTCGATAAGAAGGTACCTCTATCATCCTTCCTTCTCATGTGTTAGTTTAGATAGATTTGAAAGGAAGTCAATGTCCATGTTAAGCATTTTCTGTCTAGAGTTAGGGTCAATCTCTTAGAGGCGATCTACCTGTCCACAGGGATATTTTCCTACAACGACTCTACCCAAATTTCTCCTCTCTCTCCCATCTCTCCCATCTCTCTTCTCTCTCTCATTTTTGCTCTAATTTTTGGAGAGAAGCGTGTTGCAAGTATTTGCAACAACCTTATACTATCAATAAAGGAAATCTTTGTAGGAATTGTGGTGTTAAGAGTATTCTCGGTGCCATACTTTTCATGAGGTGATCTTGTTCATTTTCTTTCATTCTTCTTATGCATGCTTTGAGATCTATGGTATGAATATTTAGCAAAGTATTTTGCTAGTGTAGGTTTATGATAGTATTGTCATAGATCTAGTGAGTTTCTAGTTTTTATTTCAAAGTATTTTGAGTTAATGTCTAGATCTAATCACTTCCTATTGTTTCTTGTAACTCAGCTTTGAAGTTTGGAAAGATTATCTAGGGTTTAAAGAGAATATTTTAGATCTTGAAACCTTCCTTTTTGACCCACTTTCACTCTCTAAAATTTCTGCATTTTATTTATGTACATTTAAATCATTTTTTTTGGGTATTCTAACATATAGAATAGATCACATACATTATTATATCTTCTTGTAATTTTCTGCAGAAAATTTTTGTATAAAAAGAAAAAAAATCCTTAACATATTTGTCATTTTTTCAACATTTCAAACAAGTTTTTGCTTGTTGGTTTGTTTTGCGGGTTAGTGACCAAGGAGGTGTCCAAGAAGCCATTTGGGGACACATAAAGCTAAAGTACAACTTCATAAAGTTGGGTAACCAAAAAACCTCTCTTCTCTTCTATTCTAATCATTGTAAACAAGCCCAAGGGAGTCCCAAAGGGCTTGTACTTCTCTCTTGTAATAATTTTCTGCAATTTTGTTTTATTGTTTGCCTACATCTTGGTGAGTGTTTGGCTAAGCCAACCCCCATAATCGTAAGGCTAGGAAGTAGTGTTTATTTTCAACTAATATATTTTTTATGTGTTTGTCCCACTTGTCATTAGGACAACGTTGAGAGGCTAGGCTTTACTTTCAAATTTTATTTTCCATTTCTTGCACCCACTTGTGCACAAAACCGGAAGGCTTTGTTCTCCATCTTGTGCACTTGTTGAGGTTGTTTAGTTTAGTTTCCTTTGAATCATTTTAATTTTTATTTTTTTTTCCTACACCTTGGTGAGTGCTTGGCTATGCCAACCCCCAAAATCGTAAGGCTAGATTAGTTCATGGTTTTTTCTTCTTTCACATGCTTAATGGTCTAACATAATCTAAATCTAAGAAGGAATAATCTTGTGCTAGTTTAGGCACATAGAGGAATAATCATTTAATCTTTCCATCTACTTTACTTTCATTGCAAGTCATTTACTTTTCAAGTACTCTGTTATTTCAAGTTATTTACATTCAAGTACTTTCATTTCTTGCAAATTTCTTTCAAGTACTTTATGCTCTTTCAAGTTTATATCTTTAAGTACTTTTACTTTTTATGTCTTGCAATATTATGAGATTTGTATAATATTGTGGTTTAGCTCAAACACTTAAGTTTCTTGTAATTCTCTCTAGTACTTTCATTTTGCAAGCACTCTCTTACAGGCACTACTTTTGCAAACACCTTAACTTTTCTAATCTAACTTAAACTAGCTTAACTCAATTTACCTTAGTCTCATAGGGCCTAAAATCAACCTAGATTAATAGGTCAACACTTACTGTCCAAACATTTCCATCAAAAATAGAATTTAAGGAAGAAGTGGGGGGTTCTAGATCGGGGACGATCTCACAGCGCTTGGATTCCTCCCCGTGGAGTACTTATTTTCCTGGATTGACTTGTGGAGCTAGTGTGTGGCCTTGTTTGCCTCACTTATTGAGCACCCAACAATTCTTTTGGTACAAATGGGGAGAGTTCTTGGGTTGTCACTTAGTATAGGATTCACTTCTAACTCAACAACTTAATTAATCCTAAAATCAATCCACTTAACCTTGGTCATTTTACTTTTGGATATATTTTATGGTTCATGCTTAAGTTCACATTGCAAGCACCTAATTCTTTCATCTTTCATGAAGTTTATTTTAAGCATCTTGTAGGTTGGGCTAAGTGATTTAGAAGTTATGCTTTATCCCTTGGAGGCCTTTTTTCATGCTTTAATATTGATTTTAAGTTGTATCTTTGTATGATTGGTCTCCTTCCTTGAAGTTGTGCATCCTTTAGAGGCTTCTTTATTGCTTGGAGCTTGTGGTTGTGTATTGCCAGTGAAACTTCCCCTTGAGTTGTGCATCCCTTGGAGGTACTCTTGTTTGAGATAGTTGGTTTGATGTGTTGTGGTTGTTTATTACTTTGAGAAATATCTTCTTCACCTGCACATTTAAGTTTGATTGCAAGTTAGTTTCTTGGTTAGTTTCTTTTCTTTGTACAATTTGTATCTATTGTATATTTTTGTATCCTTTAGTTAGTCTTTGTATTAACTTTGTAATAGTTTTTCAATTCATTTATTTGTATCCAACATTCTTTTGTAATATTTTGTTGTAATCTTTGTAAAATGAAACTCCCTTAAACATAGTTGACCCTTACCCAATCTTAGACACTAGTCTTAGTAGACTTAGGGAAAGGACTTCTTTTGAATTGAAAGACTTGCACTTTGCAATGTTGCTTTTTCATATAGGCTAGATCCCCCCAAACCTTTAATCAACTAAAATAAAATCCTAGAAATTAACTTTTAACTTCACATAGTAACTAGGGTCTACCCCCTTGGCTTCCCTAGGAGTAAGCCTAGACGGAAAAGGTTCAAGTCGAGGTGACAGTGGGATTTGAACCTAGCCATTGTTCCTCCAAGGACACACTAAACGGGTTGGACTTAGCCCACGTTTTCAAGTGTGTATAAGGATGACAACACAACCATCTCACCCATGTGTGTTGCTTCCCTCCCACATAGTTCCTCAGGTACCCTTCCAACCATTTTTTGGCAATCTTTGTCTATCCATCTATATGTGGGTGGAAGATGGTACTCGTAGCTAGCTCTGTGCATGACAATAGAAAAATCTCTTGCCAAAATGAGTTGATGAAGCACCCATCTCTATCACTGACTATCTTCTTGGGTAAACCGTGCAACTAGGATACCTCTCTGAAAAAGAACTCTGCTACTGGCATGGCCTTGTAGTCCATGGGTATGGAAAAGAAATGTGAAAATTTGGTCATCCTTTCGACCACCACAAATATACAATCCCTGCCCTGCACTCGAGAAAGGCATGTAATGAAATCCATAGAAATTCTCTCCCATTTATGCTTTGGAATGGGTAGAGGCTGAAGAAACCCCGCGGGGTGTGTCTGCTCGAACTTGTTCTGCTGAAAATTCATGCACTCCTGGATGTGTTTCAGTACATCATCCTTGAGACCCTTCCATGAGAATGTCTCCCTGATCTGCATATACGTTTTGAAGTACCCTTGATGCCCTGTTATAGACAAATCATGACACACCTTCAGAATTTTCCCCTTAAGGGTAGATTATGGAACCAAGTAGATTCGTTCCTTGTATAAAATGATGTCATCTAGAACCCAGTACATATCATCAACCACCTATCCATCCATCATCTCACAAGAATTTTTTTATTTTTGAGTACTCCACCAATAAATGAGCTTTCCAATCTATGCAAATGTCCATCATCAGACACTCTGGGGGGCTTCTGGACAAGGCATATGCTATGACATTCCTCTTTCCCTTGACGTACTCAATTTCAAAGTCAAAGGCTTGTATCTTTGAGACCCATTTATGTTGTCTCTCACTGAAGTATTTCTGATCCAACAAATACTTGAGACTATTATGATTAGTCTTCACTACAAATCTGATACCTACCAGATACTGCCTGAATTTGGTTAAGGCATGTATGATTTCTAGCATTTCCTTGTCATAAATAGGATAGAGTCTCTCTGACTTGTTGACCTTCCTGCTCTCAAACACAATGGGGTGACCTCCTTGCATCAAAACTACTCCAATCCCCACCATGATGCGTCACACTTTAAGACGAAGGGTTGTGAGAAATCCAGAAGGGCTAGAACATGGCATGTGCTCATAACCTCCTTAATTTTATCAAGTGTATGTTGTGCCTCCTCTTTCCATTGAAAATAACCCTTCTTGGTCAAATCTGTGAGTGGTGCTCCCAACTGTGAAAATCCCCGGACGAATTGTCTGCAGTAACTGCATAAACCAAAGAATCCTCTCATCTTCATGAGGTTCTTGGGTGTTTTCCAATTTGAAATATCCCTAATCGTCTCTTGATGAACCTATACCCCTTTCTAATTGATTATATTCCCCAAGTACAATAGTTCTCTCATGCCAAACTCACATTTGGACCCCTTGGCATATAATGATTGTGCCTGCATAATGTCCAAGACCTCCTCCAAATGTGCCAGGTGCTCATCCCATGTCCTGTTGTAGATCAATATATCATTGAAGAATACCATAAGGTATTTCCTCAACTTCCCTCTAAAGATGTGGTTCATGCAAGAATGGAAATTGGCAGATGCATTGGTCAATCCAAACGGCATGACCAAGAACTCAAAGTGTTCGAAATGGCATCTAAATGATGTCCTTTCAATATCCTTCTCCTTGATGTTCATCTCATGATATCTTGACCGCAGATCAATCTTGGTGAAGAAAATTGCCCCATCTAACTCATCCATCAACTCATCTATGCACGGAATGGGGTACCTATTCTTGATCATTTTTTTGTTGAGCACCCTGTAATCAATGCACATCTACAACGTGCCATCCTTATTCAGTAAAAGAACAAATGAAGATTCAAAAGGACTCATGTTGGGCCTGATGTGTCGCATCGCAAGCAATTCTTTAATTGCTTTCTCAATCTCATCCTTGAATTTCTTGGGGTGCCTATAGGGTGCGGTGATCACCAATGTAGCCCTTGCCTCCAACTTGATCATGTGCTCAAATCTCTTGTCTAGTGGTCTCCCTAGTGGTATCAGCCTAAACACTGGCTCATACTGACTCATAATCTCTCTGATCTGTGGATGGTAATACTCTCTTCCCTATGAATCCTTATGTGTGGTGATCAAACACCCTATTTCATAGGCCACATGACCGTGATAAAAGATTCACGCCATCCTTTTTTTTTATACTTCTGGTGGTGCTCCTATAGACATGCCTCTTAGCACCACTCTCGATCCACTAATGTCTTTGAAGCTCATGGTCAACGTCTGATAGTTGAACCCAATCTCTCCCAATGAATATAACCATTGTACCCCCAATACGGCATCAGTATTTGATAGGTCAACTACATAGAAGGTATATGTCATTGTGTAGTTTTATAGCTTGACCTCTAGTTCTGGGATCATGTTCAAACATGTCATCGTGTATCCTTCTACCATTTCCATGTGGAATCCCTCAAACTTCTCAGTGTGTAACCCCCTCTTAGATACCAAGGACACATCTATGAAATTGTGGGTGGCCCCACCATCAATTAAAGTGGTCATGTGATACCCCTGTACAAGGCCCTTGAGCCTGAGAATATTGTACCTGGGTACTTATGAAAGGGTTGCTATGGTTCCCCCTTTCACCTCTCTACGAGGTCTCATCTCCTCCTTGGACGATGCCCCTGCTAGTATCTGAGGTTTTTTCGGCTACTTCTCTTGCCCATGTGTGGTCTCATCCTCTGAATCACTATCTTCTTGTGCCACAATGTCTTCATCCTCCTTCTCGTTTCCTGATTCCACTTCAATGTAGTGGATCCGTCCCTTTCCCATGCATCTATGCCCTAGAACCCAAGGGTCTCTGGAAGATAAGAAAATATTCTTCCTAATCAACTCCCATCTTGTGTCATCATCCAATTTGGGCTTACCCTTCCATTCCCTATGAGGATTTATCTGATCCTTGTCTCTCTATGGTACAAAGGGTTTGGTAAAGGTTTTTGTTTTTAGCACTTAGTCCCCCATTTATCTCATACGCACAATGTCCTCCTTTAAGGTGTGAGGCTTGAAATCCTTAACCCAACCCCTCAATGGTTTTGGAAATTCCTTGGTGAACAACATCACCAATCTGTGCTTTGATATATCGAATACAGCCACTACCTTCCGCTGGAACTCTGAGATGAAGGCCTCAACTGATCCGGTATGCCTCAACTAAGTGAGGTCCCTAAAGTGGAGCTCTGGATCTCTTCAGTCAAATCTCTCCATCAACCTCTCAATGAAAATTAGCCCACGAGTGAAATTTATCCCCTAAAATTATCCTTGTTTAAATAAAAAGGAATATTTATATTTCTGCCTACCAATGCAATGATTAAAAGACATTAATCAATCACTATGTAAACAAAACATATGAATATGAAATTCAATATAAGTACAAGAAAAGAAGAATGGACATAAGTCTGAACAATAACAATGAGAGAAACTTATGATTCCAGCATATATAATATCAAAGTCTTTACAAGCAAAGAGTGTGTAAAGCTCTCCAAAATCCAACCCTTTTCTTTTCTCTTTGATCCTTTTTATAGATACATAATATTCTTATCTAGATCCAAAATGAATGGATCTCATAACCACTTCACCCATCTTTATATATTTGAAAATATCCAACTCAAATCTGAATTTGTGAGGTGGCTGGAAAATACAAACTGTCAAATTTCTAGAAAATGATGCTCAAAGATTCACCTATATCTCTCGAATACAAACAGATGTTGGAAAAGTGAGCGAGTTTTTTGAAGAGGAGATTGTTATTGTGAAAAAAATATCACTTTCCAAAAATACCTTTCCATATCATTGGAATCTATTTCCAAAAAAGATGACTAAAACATGAAAACACAGATTTCCAAAATCTAGAAATATTCCTACAATCTAGGATTTTATCCCTAGAATGTTTCCATTGAGGAAACAAAGTGCCACCTGCATGATTTGAGGGGGGATGATATTATATTCAAATATATGTGGCCACATTGACCCAAAAATCCTCTTTCCAAGTCGAATTTTGACCAAATCTCATCCATGTTGAAAGTTTGAAGAGTTGGCAGCGCAATACACAGGAAAAACACAGTTTGCGCTACAAACTCCTGTAGGTGACTGTTTTCAACAATTTTGTCTAAAATACTTTTAAAAACTGAAATGAATGCTGGAAAAGGCTGCTTTAATACCTAAACTTTGACTTCATAAAATATTAAATGTTTCAATATATCATACTTAATCATTTAAACTTCTCCATACTTTATTTTACAAAAAGGTTTATGCCAAAATGTAATAATTCAAGTGCTTTAGACAAACACTCAATGCCTCTGGAATTGCTACTTGGAATATGAATACCCTGCACCCTTAAGAGAACCATTTTCTATACTGTCACTGTAAACATATCCCTCTTTGACAAATTCCATCAATAAACTCTAAAAACAGAGTATGCTTATGATATACATTTTTTGTGTATTTAGCACTTGCTAGGGTTTTTGATCTTCAACACAAACTGATAAAAAGGTTACTCTATGCTTCTACCATATGCATCTTCCTCTCTTTTTCCAGATGATGCCCTTCTAGATTTTTACAAAACCTCCAACATCTTATGCACTTGAAGGAGTCCATATGATTAGAGTTTTGTTCAATCAAAGTAGTATTAGTGGGCTCAAATCTAACCACAAAGCCTAACCTCTTCCTGGGGATAGGGTATTTCCTTGGAGCCATTTGATATCCAATCACCTGTTGCAAATACTTCTGCTCATAATAAAATTAGATAAAAAAACCCTTAATACAAAACTTCCTTGGTTCTGAGAAAACCTTAACAATACTTCTTTGATGGCGAGCTACAGCTTTAGAGGAGTATCTCAAGACTTGATGATGATTTAAGAACCTTGAAAAAATTTATGATATACCTTTTTCACTTCAAAAGTCTTCAAATGTAAGAACAAAGCTTTTTCACGAGTTGGTAGTGCACTTAGTGTTAAAATAGCGCTTTGCGCTACCGACTTGGCATAATGAGGAATTATTTCAAAATGGGCATCCCTTTGTGATTTGAAGTGAAATGATGAATCATTATGGACCATAAGTAACTAAAAAACCTTGTTATTGTCCCTAAAACAATTTCATGACTAAATTAACCACCTAAGACTCCAAAATAAAATAAAAAACTATTTGGGAGATAACATCTGGCTCTAATTGGGGATGGAAGCCTCCCTGTGAGGTTGCAAGAACATAGAAGACCCTGTGCCTTTTTGTTCAATATGGAAACCCTACAATCTGCTCTGATTATGAGATCAAACCACTCTTCAAAAATATACATCTTGGACTCTATAGTGCCTAGTCCATTGGGTTATGGAGTCATCTAGTATTAAACTTGTACAACTAATCCCTTACAAGATTTCAAGATCTATCACTTATTCAAGCAATTAACTAATAAACTGTTGAAAAACTTGAAGGAAAATGAATGCTCGAGAAGTGAGCTTTATTTCCCATGCTACCATACTTATAACCAATTCTACAACTTGGTCAAGTAAAAGAAAACTTACATAACAACCATTCAAGTAGCTTCAAAACTGAAATGATCTTGTCCATACCACTGATCAATAGATAATAACTTAAACATATCAACCATGATAGAAAAAATTTCAGAAAACCATACTCACCTGTGAATGTCAGTGAAAGGAAATATGAAATTATCAAATGATCTGAAATATATGACTCCATCAAGGTTGCAATCGGATCCTTGAAGCCAAGATTAGAGACATATTGATCCATAGAAAACAACTGCTCATCCATGACTGCCTCTTTGCTTGAAAACTGATAACCCTCTAGTCCTCTTGTGATCAGATCTTGATCATCAGTAGCAACAACTCTCTCTTCAAAATAATGATCGCAAGATGATGATAAAACAAGGTTTAAATCATATTGATCATTATTATCTAGAAACATGTAATTACCTATGCAATCATCAGTTACCTCATTATAAAAAAGGTTTGAAAATTGATTATCAACTTGCCATGGATACCTATCCATAGAAACGTCTACAAACACTGGATAATCTGATTCCCAATCTGACATATACTCACACTCTCATTGTTGTTCTAGATATGCTTCATACTCATTGCCTTCTTGCTCAAAATCAAATACATACTATCAATTTCCTTGCTCACGTGCATGCAGATATTCAAAGTAAACTAGATCTCGAACTCTCTTAGAAGCACGAATGTTCTTTTTAATTTCTTGGGTGTCTTCAAATAAACATGCTAAGGATGAAGACTTCCTTTCTAACAAGAGAAGGACAAGCTATGAATGTTGAGTCATAACATAGTATACCATGGCAGTGATCTTAGTAGGCCGAATCTCCAAGGGCATGCTATGATAAATGTTATAAAATCTTCTGTTGAAGATAGACAAAGCTTCTTCCTCCTCTCTTCTCAAGGCATAAAAATAAGAGAGGTATAAATCAAAATATTTGTTCTCACCCCAATGCTTTGAAAAAGCATTATACAACTCGATCCAAGAGCCAATGGAATCAACTCTCAAACTCTTAAACCATACTGCAACATCTCTAAACAATTTTTTTGAGAACAACCTCATAGTAACATAATCATGAATAATCTCGAATTGATCAACAAAATTTTCAAAGGACCCCAAATGCCTCTCAGCTGTAACATGATCCTCTCCAAAAAACCAAGGAAGATACTCAAGGCAATCAAGAGGATAAGGATGAAGGAGGTATGGTAGCCTTAAAGGTTTAAACATATTCATCATGATTCTAGTTTGAAAAGCATTGGGGTAATCATAAGAATTAACAAGTTGATTGGAAGGTTCATTAGTCACTTAAGACAATGAGATTTGAGAAAGTTTTGCATCAGTTTCAATCTCCTCAAAGTTACAAGAGTGATCAGATTCGAGAGGGATTTGAATGTAAAACTCATCTTTATGAATAGGTTAAGGTAAAGATATAGGATCAACATCAACAACATCAGTAGGCTGCAAAATTTCCTCTGGCAAGGATGGATATATAAAGGTAGGTTGATGATCATCCGAACAAAAAAAACACAAGATAATCCTTTTAATACGTGAAGGGAAAAATAAAAATGAGTTGATAAAGAACATCAATAGTTCGTGAAGAAAGCTTATGAACTGATACCTGGATTTTCCCTTATGCCTTTTCATTTTTTGTCAACCGTATCCTCCCCAATGGAGTCTTTGATTGTGGAGTCGCCAGATAGATAGTTACAACCAATATGATGCCCAGACTTTGTCTATCATCAAAAGTTGGGACTATGTCGTCTCCCAGGGAAGCTTGCTTCAAACTCCTCTCCCGACAGTGACACCAATTTGTTATCACTCCAAGAGTCTCTCTAGGTTGTAGATCGAGACAGCTTGGTAAATTAATCAAATGTTTAATGAAATGTATAAAATGGGATAATAAATGGATAACTCACTCACTCACTCAAGATACATTCATATTTACAGACAAGATAAGGCTCTCAAAAGGTATGATCAGATAGTTTTAAACTTAGATGGGTGGAGAACATTCACTATACCAACAAGATCATGTATATTGAATATATAGATGAAAGGCTGACTATAATAAAGAAGGGATGATTTTAAGGATGGAAATTTATTTTAAAATGTAGAAACCTTGGCAAATATTACTAATCCTTCATATGTCAACTATAAATGTTTGGCGATATTTTTGTAAAAATATTCAAATTTCTAAGTAGTATATATAGTTTTTATAAAATTTTGGCAATTTTTAAGGTAAAATAATTTTATCCTATAGAATTTGGGCAAATAATTTTTAAAATAGTGAATCTCCTTTTTGGAAAAACCATGGAAAATTAGCCCACGAGTGAAATTTAGCCCCTAAAATTATCCTTGTTTAAATAAAAAGGAATATTTATATTTCTGCCTACCAATGCAATGATTAAAAGACATTAATCAATCACTATGTAAACAAAACATATGAATATGAAATTCAATATAAGTACAAGAAAAGAAGAATGGACATAAGTCTGAACAATAACAATGAGAGAAACTTATGATTCCAGCATATATAATATCAAAGTCTTTACGAGCAAAGAGTGTGTAAAGATCTCCAAAATCCAACCCTTTGCTTTTCTCTTTGATCCGTTTAATGGATACATAATATGATTATATAGATCCAAAATGAATCGATCTGATAACCAATTCACCCATCTTTAGATATTTGAAAATATCCAACTCAAATCCGAATTTGTGAGGTGGTTGGAAAATACAAATTGCCAAATTTCTACAAAATGATGCTCAAAGATTCACCTATATCTCCCTAATAAAAATAGTTGTTGGAAAAATGAGAGAGGTTTTTGAATAGGAGCTCGTTCTTGTGAAAAAAATCTCTCACTTTCCAAAAATACATTTCCATCTCATCGGAATATATCTCCAAAACAGATGACTAAAATAGGAAAACACAGATTTCCAAAATCTAGTCATATTCCTACAATCTAGGATTTTATCCCTAGAATGTTTCCATTGAGGAAACAAAATGCCACATGCATGATTTGATGGGGGATGATATTATATTCAAACATATGTGTCTACATTGACCCAAAAATCCTCTTTCCAAGTCGAATTTTGACCAAAGTTCATCCATGTTGAAAGTTTGAAGAGTTGGTAGCGCAATGCACACAAAAAACACAGTTTATGCTACAAACTCCTGTAGGTGACTGTTTTCAACAATTTTGTCTAAAATCCTTTTAAAACCTGAAATGAATGATGGAATAGGTTTCTTTAATACCTGAACTTTGACTTCATAACATATTAATTGTTGAAATATATCATACTTAATCATTTAAACTTCTCCATACTTCATTTTACAAAAAGGTTTATGCCAAAATGTAATACTTCAAGTGCTTTAGACAAACACTCAATGCCTATGGAATTTATTCTTGGAAGATGAATGCCCTACACCTTGAAGAGAACCATTTTCCATACTTTCACTGTAAACATATCCCTCTTTGACAAATTCCATCAATAAACTCTAAAAACAGAGTATGCTTGTGATATGCATTTTTTATGTATTTAGCACTTGCTAGGGTTTTTGATCTTCAACACAAAATGATAAAAAGGTTCCTCTATGCTGATACCATATGAATCTTCCTCTCTTTCTCCACATGACGCCCTTCTATCTTTTGACAAAACCTCCAACATCCTATGTGCTTGAAGGAGTCCACATGATTAGAGTTTTGTTCAATCAAAGTAGTATCAGTGGGTTCAAATATAACCACAGAGTTTGACCTCTTCCTGGGGATAGGGTATTTCCTTGGATCCATTTGATATCCAAGAAAATGTTTCAAATACTTATGCTCATAAGAAAATTAGAGCAAAAACCCTTAAGGAAAAAACTTCCTTGGTTCCAAGAAAACCTTAACAATACTTCTTTGATGGCGAACTTCAACTTTAGAGGAGGATCTCAAGACTTGATGATGATTTAAGAACCTTGAAAAACTTTATGATATACCTTTTTCACTTCAAAAGTCTTCAAATGTAAAAATAGAGTTTTTTCATGAGTTGGTAGTGCACTTAGTTTTAAAATAGCGCTTTGCACTACCAACTTGTCATAATGGGGAATTATTTCAAAATGGACATCCCTTTGTGATTTGAAGTGAAATGATGGATCATTATGGATCATAAGTGACTAAAACAACTTGTGATTGGACCTAAAACAATTTCATGACTCAATTAACCACCTAAGACTCCAAAATAAAAAAAAAGTTTAATTGGGAGCTAACACCATGCATGAGTTGAGCAACGTGATGATCCATCGAAAGTAGGAATGTTCAACTTTCCCACTTTCTTGATGAAATCAATGTTGTGAGTTTGCCCATTGCCTCTTTTTGCCTCTTGGGGTTTGTTTATATATCTGATCGAAGAACAGTCCATCAAACTCATGTTTGCATGGAACTATGGTCCTAATTCCAAGTAGTCTCTCATGTACTCCCCGAACAGATCCTGTGGCACCACCTGTCCCTGACTCGACTGTCCTCCTGTCTTCCCTAGCTGTCCCAATGACTATCCTTCCTGGAACTGTGGGTATAAAGGTCAAGGAATCCTCCCAGACAATGTGTAAGCTCAGACTAGTGAAGGGTTTAGACTAGCCCCGCCCTGTGATCCACTGGAGCCACTAGCTCCACCTCCCTGGTGTCCTCCTAAACCACTCAGTCATCCTGATGCGTGGGCACCTATAGTGCTCATGATATGGTAGAGAATCTGTGAAATAACGGTCATCTGTTGTATGAAAACCATCAGGTCTCTCTTTCCCCTAGCTAGGTCATTCAACATGGCCTGCGTACTGTCAATATGTGTCTTGGGTACTTTCCCCCTACCCTCGAGTGTCTCACGCCTGTCACCCATAGTCCTCTCTATCTCAATCTTTGTTTTTGAATTGATATGCTCTATGTCCTCTATCTTTGGCTCTATATCTGACTGAGTGTGGAAGGGGGTGTAATCCCTTCGGTTTCTATATCTACTATCTCTATTATGACCTCTACGGTACTGAATGTACTCATTCCCAATATGTCCTCGGCCCTCTAGGTATTATTCACCTGTTCCTGGAATCATGGGGTCACGAGAAGCACTTCTTCATAGGATGGCACGAAGAAGGCTCTGATACCACTGAAATATCCCTGATCCAGTTGATCTGGATATCTACTACTGAACCATGGTTTTGTCACTAAAGTATGATACTCTGGGGGTTTCTGGATGCATTTTAGTTAATGTGTGAATGTTCTTGGTGATTTTCACATGTGTGTTTCATTCATTAAGTGTTTTAGCAGTATAAAGATAATTCATGTGAAATAAAGGATAACACAACTCACTAATATATATAATGAGGAAAAAGCAGGAAATACAATAACAAGTGGGAATCATATATAGTAATCATCAGTTAGATCTCATGGATCGTCACTGGAATACAAATCAACTAACAAGAAATACCTGTGATCAGAAGAATGAAGGTGAAGGCTAGTCTGTAACTCACGGTAACTGCTACAGAATCTGGAAAACTCACCCTGATGGCGATACCTATTGGAATGGACTTGAAACTATCTCAAAAGAGGTGACTTGGACTCTAGGCTAATCCTGATGACTGTCAAACTGAATATCCGACCTCTTAAGCTCCAGATGTCACTCCCTGGGGGTTTGCATACCTTATGGGTTGCGGGAGTATGCACTACTGATTCCACCAACGGAATTTGACGATGTATGACTCGAAAAGATCATCTTGGACTCCTCTGTAATGGGTCGGAAGGGTTTCCTTAGATATTCTCCGGAATACCCCCTCGAACCCCAAATGTACTTCCTCAAGAGCTACACCCTAAATGACTGTTTTCCTCTTTTTGGGAGATTCCATCATCAGAAACTGATGAAAGGTGTCTCAATAGGTGCGCCTTGGCTAGCTCTCTGATGGGTAGAAAATAATCGACAAAATATTGAATTGTCTCAAGCAGCCAGACAAACCCTCTCTCTAACCCTTTCATTCTCACTGGCTGAGTTGCGTAATCACTGAACTGAATACTTGTAATGCAAGGTGAAATACCTGGATGGTATCTCCAATAGGCTAGGGTGTGCCTCCCTACACCGAAACTGATCAATGGTGGTGGTTTCCTCCATAAATACACAAAACAACAAGGGGGTTGATTTCCTCCTCCTCTGCAAATATATCAACGTCAAATCATAACATAATGAGGAATTAGGTCGATTCCTCCCTTTATACTCTTCTTGGTCTAATTCACCATTGACATCACTTAAGCTAGGTGTTTTCCTCCTAAGGTGAGTAATTAATTAATTAAGTCCCCCTTTAACACCTTGTCATTGTATTTCTTCACTGACTTAGGTTTAAGTGACTTTTCCTATGCTTTTTGGCTTAATTCATTGTTTAGCCACCAAATCACCCTTATTTCTCCTCGTGTTCCATTTTTGTGCCTGACTATAGTCTACGGGAAAAAATAGACTACTATTTCACTCCCTGCTGGCCTACTCTTGGGAACGGGACATCACACTTGAAGTGCAATGTTGTGAATGTAGTAGGTTGATTTTAATAAGTTTTAAGTCTCTCTTGAATTAGGGGGATTAAAATGTGATAGATGCAAGCCTAGACTATGTGACTACGCCAAATTGTTATCCCCTCAACCAAAAGGAATTGTTGGTTTCTCAAGAAGAAGAGAAAACAGGGCCCTTCCCTAGCTCCACAGGTCAAATTTGAAATGCTTGGGCACTCAAGCAGGGAGGACACTTAGTGCCTTGAAGTCGTCCTCAACTTATACCCCTTCTAGCCTCCCAAGTCACCCTCTTTGGTGGTAGAAGAAATAAAATTTTGGGTGTGTAATTAAACTAACCTCCCAATCCTTTGCCCTTTCTTGTCACCCAAGATCCACAAAGTGGCAAGGGGAGAGAATACGGGGCAGAGATGGAGCACAAATATGATTACTTTTGCAATAATTTAAATGACTAGAAAGCAAAAGCAACCCCACAACAATGGTACAAGTGGAGGACTAGCCTACCGTTTTGGCCAAGGTGGGTGTAATAAAAGAATCTAAATAACTTGAAAAGCAAAAACAACCCCACAACAATGGCACAAGTGGAGGACAAGCCTACCATTTTGGCCAAGGTGGGTGTAAATAAGGAATTAAAATGACTTGGAAATTTAAAGAGCAACCCCACAACAATGGCACAAGTGGAGGACTAGCCTACCATTTTGGCCAAGGTGGGTGTAATAAACGAAATGCAAGGAAAATAAATCTAATTCTATCATTCATGATTTTTCAAGGATGGCTTATGCCAATCTCTTTGCAAGGTGTGGGCAATATTTCCTAAATTATTACAATATTAAATTTTTATCTTTCTTTGAGAGAAGGAAAGCCCAAGAGACTCTCTTGGGTTGATTACAATACTTTAGAAGAGGAATATAAGAGGGGATTTGATATCCCAACTTTAGAAATCCTTTAGATTTCCTTGGGTCTGAAAACAAGTAGCACTTCCTCCTTCTTGTTGAAAATCTTCACAAAAATCAGCAAGTTGTATTTACTAGAAAATGCTACAAAACCAAGAATCTTGTTAACTTGATTTAGCCCAATTAGACATAATTTTAAATAGAGAAATCTGAATATAAAAGTGAGTTTTAAATGACCATTCTAGAGAAAACAAGTGCTTATGAAAGAAAGGAATATGGTGGATACAAGGAGAGGAAAACAATGGAAACTTTGGTTGATTGAATGAGTGAGTTTCCCACTCTAAAAATCACTCCTCCAATCCTCTAGTGACCTGCAAACATGTATATATATTGCTACACAAGAAACAAGGAGGTGAGAGCATCTGGAAATCATGCAAAGTACTTTGTTTGTCTTTGAAAGAAACTATCCTAAAACTAATAGTAATACTACTACTAATTATTCCCAAGAAAAACCCTTTTCTTGGGTCTCCAAGTTGAACTAGTGAATACAATAAAAGACAAGGAATAAAATGAAAAATATCACCTCACAAGAACACCATGAAGAGTATCAAGAAGACTCCCAATGCACACAATAGATCCTCCAAAGCTTTCTTTATTATCTACAAAATATTGCTACAATGACTTGTAGCAAGATTTACAATGAGAAAATGAGAGAGAGAGAGAGAGGGGAAATAATGGGAGAAATTTTGGCATAATAGACTTGCTCTAAGAATTTATTATGAAACGATGAGGAGAGGCTCTCTTTTATAGATGAGGAAGAGGATAGACCCCACTTGGATGAGCTCCAAGTGTCATCCATCCAAGGGGGGAGTGTCTCTTCAAGGGGGGTGCACTTTTAGTGTTAGTGAGTGGGTGAGGCTATGGGGGGTGAGTGGGGAAGGGGGAAAACACCTTTCCCACTCATCAAAAGTGAATTTAGGGTCAAATGGGGGTACCACCAAAGTTTTGGGGGCCCTCTTGCATTATTTTTAATTTTTCATGAGTTCATGAGCAAGGGGGCACCCCTCTTCTCAGGAAATGATCATCTTGGGTTGTTGGCTTAGCAAGGGGGGTGTTTTCTAAGTGGAAAATCACTTTCCCAACTTAGGACATTAGGAATCATTTTCCCACTCTCTCTCATGACTTTAGTGACTTTTACAAAATTTGGCTATTTTAATTTAGCCAATTACATGCTGATTTTTGACCGACTTGGACTCCTCATGGACAATGGCCTAGAAAAACTTTTTCAAATGAGTTGAGACTTAGTCCAAGGGTGTAGGGGTTCATAAACCATTTTATCTGAGTACTCATACCCCTATACAAAATCCCCAACGACCACTTTTTTACATTTTACATGAAAAATAATTAAAAATTCCCAATTTGCGGGAATTT
>JZKD02S0778795.1:659703-680798 GCA_000966675.3 Picea glauca | reverse complement strand
TTCTAAGTAGAAAATTATTTTCCCAACTTAGGACATTAGGAATCATTTTCCCACTCTCTCTCATGACTTTAGTGACTTTTACAAAATTTGGCTATTTTAATTTAGCCAATTACACGTTGATTTTTGACCGACTTGGACTCCTCATGGACAATGGCCTAGAAAAACTTTTTCAAATGAGTTGATACTTGGTCCAAGGGTGTAGGGGTTCATAAAACATTTTATCTGAGTATTCATACCCCTATACAAAATCCCCAAGGACTACTTTTTTACATTTTACATGAAAAATAATTAAAAATTCCCAATTTGAGGGAATTTTAATTATTTAAAAAATCCTATCAAAACTCAATGGAATTCTACAAGACTCTAGGATATGTTTGGTATGGTCATTTACAACAATTCTATACCTTATTCACCCCTTGGGCTCGATCATTAGAACACCTTTCACCACTTTGGAGAATTATTGTGAGTGAAAAACTCAAGGATAATTAAAATTGTAGTTAAGCAAGGTTAATTACCTGAGGAAAAAAAACACTCGATGAAAGGACTTCCCTAATGATAAATACTTAGGTAAATAGACAAAAATTGACTCATGCTATCATATTACAATATTATCCCACGCAGGGGAACAAAAATTACGATTACAAAAACACGTGTCAAGGGAAAAGTTTTGCCTTGCAGAACCAGAAAGTCATCAACTTTGATGCACCACCAGGTACATAACTTCATGGAACATGGAGTTGACCCCTAGTCGAAATTGGTGGTCTACAGATACCATGAAGTGGGATCATGAGTTTGGTCAGCAAGTACTCTCTCTAATGATAGATTTTTACATGGCCTATGATCAAATTGATTGGTAAGGAGTTGTTGACTTGTTTGGGGTTTGAACTACGATGTTTTGCTATGGTGAGTACTTTTTATTCTAATGCCTAAATTTTTTTTCTATGTTAATATTTATAAGTCCCCATGGATTTTGTTGCATTAATCCATTCGATAGGGGTACCCCTTGGCCCCTTACTTGTATGTGTTGATCATTGATGCTTTAGGTTATCTCTTTGAGGCTGCCCACATTCAGGCATGTTTACGTGGGATTTTGATCCCTAATGATTCAAAGATGCTTAATAATCACTTTGTACATGACTCTCTTCTATTTGTATGGGAAGACTAGAGTTCTGTTGATGGTGTTCGACACTGTTTGGAGCTTTTTTGTGTGGCATTAGGTGCAGTGGTTAGTGATTATATGACATATTTTTGGTTGGGCAGATTGGACAACCTACCTACCTGGATTCCCTCAGCTTGGGCATATGTTCGGCCAAGGTTCATTGTACAATATCTTGGCATACTTTTTGGAGGAGGTCATTGTGCGTATCTAAGCATAAGAATTGGCAGGCAACCCTTGTTGGTGATTGAAGCTATTTGGTTTGCTTCTCTTTCATTGGGATTTGGCATTGTTTGAGGATCTCTGCTCTATTTACCCTTCGAAAGATCCATTGTAGGTATGTTGGCGAAAGGGTTTTTACTTCTTAAAGATGTCAAGTCTCTAGATGCAGTAGCATACTTTGATTTTATTTTCTCTTTAGTGGCATTGAGGAAGAGGATATAAGTTTCATTTTATATTCCCTTCTGCTTCTTGTTTTACTGATGAAAATATTTTTTGTATATACATGACATGCTTATAAACAAAAAAAATTCTAAAATTTAATATCAATAATTATTACAGCATATAAATAAAATACATAGGTACATAAATATATAAATCAGTTCTGGATAGAAGATATCCCTCTGGGAGTCTTAATGGTACCCTTTAGGCATGGTCTCAACCAATGGAAGGATGGAGATGCCAAAGGCGATTTGGGTATGTTAGTAGGGGTTGATGGAAACAATAATGACTCCTTTGTAGCTGTCTACATCCAGTGTTTAGGTTTGGAAACCAATAATCAAGTAGAAGTGGAGGCACTAACTGGAGCAGTAAAATTTTGTTCAAGTCTAAGATTCAAAAAGGTAATCTTTGAGGGAAATTCCAAACTTACTATTGAAAAAGGTAATTTCTAAAAGAAATTCCAAACTTACTATTAATTTTTGAAGAACAACAACAAATACCGCTCATGTGAACTTGATGGTCAATAGTATAGATTGAAAGAGCCATTAGCAAATTGTAACAAATATAAATATATATATATATAAATATAAATATAAATATCACTAAATAATAATTTGTAATAATCAATAAAAATGACTCTTAATGAAAGGGAACTCCTGCTTAGATATATATTTGACACCTTCATTATAATCTTTATAACACATTCATATTTTATCAATTATATTTATCCTTAAGGATCTCTCCAAGTTTGCGTGTAACATTGTTATCTGAGCAAGTCTGATATTGGTTGTTAGCCCTAGGTCAAAGTTTCCTTGCCCTTGGCAACAAGTCCATTGGCCTTTTGACTACAAAAATACTATCTCAGTTTCTCTGACTTTTTGGGTCATTGTACACAACAAGCTTTTGGCCATTAAACTTTCAAGAACTTTAGTGAAAAAAAAAGTTTGTTGCTGAAAACACTAGATTATCAAGTCACATTAGATCCTTGGCCCTTTATAGTCAAGAAATTCGATTAAAAACACAAAGGAAAACCTCCTTACTGCAAGTTGAAGAAAACAAAAAATTGGCATAGATGAGCAACAAGCGCGTGAGATTAATAGAATGTCGTTGGATGCACGCCGCCTAAAAACACAAAACGTGTACCATAGACATAATAACTTGAAGGATGTTAAGAGATCTGCAAACTAAGTGGCAGGACTTCCAGCAAATATAGTTGCTAGAGAAGAATCAAGGAATCTGAAAATAGCTTTTTTTATAGGATCACAGAAGAGGCGGAATGACAGGACGATGCTGAAGCAAAATTATATATAGGTGCCAAATTTCCACACCACCTCTTTATATTAAATTTAAGTGGCTCTGTAATATCAGGCAGATCTGAACTCACTGTAACTATTGGAGGCTCGAGAGAAAAACTAAAGAAAACAGATTATTTATCAATGCAGGTTATTTATTGTGGCGATCTTGTAAATTTGGTTTTATGAATAGTATTATTGTCTGTTTG
Organism: Picea glauca; assembly: GCA_000966675.3. Taxonomy (NCBI): domain Eukaryota; kingdom Viridiplantae; phylum Streptophyta; class Pinopsida; order Pinales; family Pinaceae; genus Picea; species Picea glauca. The sequence continues at coordinate 677,700 of JZKD02S0778795.1, read as the reverse complement.
ATTTGATTTAAAGCTGTGTTCCATGTACGTAAGTATTAGTTATAGCTTTTGGAAATATGAATGGCTTTCTTTTCTTTGGCAATGGTATGTATTTTCTGACAGATCCACATGACTCTGTCTATCAGGGTCTGCTTACATACATATTGGAAAAATGGGATCTTATTAGGGAACCCTCACAAGATTGTGTGATGCCAAATTTGACTATAATCCGAGTCCCTTAGTGGAAATATATATCATCTGGATTCTCCAAATCGGAAACTTTTGAATGAAAATCAGAATTAATATTGAAGGAAACAAGAATGGCAGAATTTCATGGTAAAGCTTAATGGAAACTTACAATAATAAGAGATTAAGAGATTGTCAGAAGAGGGCAGAATAGGAGGACTTAATATGCCAAATATGCCAAGCCTCTAAGAATATGTTAACTACAATGTTTATGGAGCTTTGGTTTTGTTAGCACTGATGTATATAATGTATTCTTATTCCTAAGATCTATATGGGAATGGGTTATGTTGTGCAGGATATGTTACCTTTGTGTGGTAAGATACTGAACGTTGAACGTAAGGATGAAGCACCTATGTATAAAAATGAAGAAATTCAAAATCTTATCCTCGGATTAGGACTTGGGGTGAAGGTATGTCTTAGATAATATAGTATGTCTGTTGATGTTTAGAAGCTATTATCCATCATAGTTCTTGTTTTTTTTTACTGTTTTTGCTATATTTCTTATCTGCCATGTATCAGGGTGAGGATTTCAAGAAATATTCCTTATGATATCACAAGATCATCATACTTACAGATGCTGATGTAGATGGTGCTCATATTCACACTCTTCTATTAACCTTTTTTTTTTCATATATCAGGTAACCAGACACCAGACACCCAAGAACATTGCAGAGTTCAAGTTTAAGCTTAAATTTTATTTCTGTAGATAATTGGCTTGCTATTGCACTTTTGGATAGAATAATTTTTTCACAATAGAAAACTGCTTAGTTTCATGCACTCACTGATAATTTTTTGGACCTTGGTTTGTAGAATGCTCTTTTTGAGGAAGGTTCCATATATGTATGAGTTCCACCACTATACAAGGTCTTTTCTGCAAGTTATTCCAAATGCTTTATTTATTTTCTAGAGTTGTAGTACTACTGATTTTAAGTCCATAAATTCCCTATAAATTCTGATAAGAACCTTATCAGTTGTGTAGGTTGAGAGGGGTAGGCAAGATCATTACTGTTTTGATGATGCTGATTTAAAGGAATTGAAAAAGAATTTTCCGTCAAATGCATCCTACAAAATTCAGCATTTCAAAGGTGTGTGAAATCATGTAAAGTTTACTTTTGTCATCTGTGTCATGTTACAGAGTTGCAAGTGAATTAGTTTAAATCATGGCATTCTTTACATGAATGCTAGTGTGTTTAGTTTAGTAAGGGTTTGCAAGAAACTGTAAACTTAATTTGGTAGTTGGTATGCACAGGATTAGGGGAGATGATGCCTTTACATTTATGGGAGACTACGTTAGATCCAGCAACAAGGAAGCTGAAACAACTAACAGTGGAAGATGCTGCAGAAGCAAATGTGGTTTTCTCTTAATTAATGGGAAATCGGGTGAGTGTGTGTAGTCTCAAAAATTTAGAGTTATGAGTTTGTTTCTCATTATGGCTTTGGCACCGTCAAAAGTAAGGCTGTTGTTATTTGAAAAGGGTTTGGATGGCATGCAAAATAGAAAAAAATTAACTTTTTACTTTTTTCCAGGTGGAGCCACGAAAGAAACTTATTGAGAATTCTGCATCTCAAATCAGCATTGAGAACCTTGATATTTAATAGCGATCCCAAGTGAGAAATGATCTTGTGAAGTATATTCTCAACCATGTTATGGCTATGGAAAGTCATTTATTTAGAAAAACATAAATGTCGTAGAAGCCATATGTGCTGTTGATTTTGTTGCAAAATTTGAATCTCAGAGTAGATTTCCATGGTGATGTTCCTTTTATGTTTGTATTATCACGAAGTAAGTTCAAAGGGTAGCATTGAAGGAAAATTTTCAAGGAAGTGAGGGGAAAGCATACTGTATTCCAGCAGTAATGACAAACATTGTAAGAGTTTGGAAATGTGTGATTATCATTTGTGGCGAGGTCATGAGATGGGAATTCCTTAAAGGTTAGTTGTTTTATGAAAAAAATATTAACGCAGATGTAATCAAACATTGATTGAATTAGTATATCTGATGTTTGAAGTTGGATGTGTTGCATTTTGTTATGTCTTTTCCTTTTGAATAGAAACCCTGATTGATTAAATTTCTTAGGCATTTTAATAAAATAATTGATAGAACACCAAACATGTAAAAATTATATGTTACTCTCAGGTGGCAAGAGAGGAAGGGGTTATTTTTTATCCTAGGGGAAATATTGATTTGCACTTTGATTGGAGCCTAGTTCGAGCCACGAATAACCAAGCTGAGGAGTATGCCTTATTACAAGGAGTCCAATTAGCTAAGGAGAATCATATCCGGAAGGTCATTATACTCAGTGACTCTAAGAATACAATTAGATTATTTGTTCAAGGATATGCGTTGAAGGATGCCCAATTGTGAGCTATAGTCAGGGGAATCCGGCATAATCGTATGGTCATTCCCCAGGTTTTTTTTCTCCACATCCCATGGGAAAAGAATGATCTTGCCGACAATCAAGCAAGCCTAGCAACTAATTGGACAAAAGGGACTCTATGTGTTAATGAAATAATCTCCCACACCTTAATACCTTGATTAATGAACATCACATCAAAGCAGACGAGAGACAAACAAGTGGAGCTCTTGCGATTGTGGAAGAACGTCATCTTGCTAGCTTGTAGGATGCCTCCACATGCTATTTCCTTGACTATTGGGTGTATTGTATCCTTCACACGCTATTTCCATGATCACAATGAAATATTTTCGTTGTTTAGTTATAGGCTTGAATGGATTCGGTTAATGGAGTTCATGTGGGTGGAAGTGGACAGGTCGCTTGTAGTTAATGATGATTCGACTATCCTAGTACACCCCTTGGTTGTCATCATGTCTGCTTGTGTTATCTTGTTCGGGCGTGAGAGAAAATTCAAATCACTTTGTAATGTCCCTTTCCAAATAGGAGCTCCAGAGAGGAAGCTTAATGGTATAAACAACCTTGTTAGTATATCCAAGGCCATAAAGGGGTAAACAGGGTTACTAGAGGTCATCTCAATGAAAGGTGTTATAATTGGAAAGTGACATTGAGCTAAAAGTGGCTAAAAGCACTTTTAAGCCAACTTGAGCTAAAAATAGAAAAAATGAGCTAAAATTAGAAGTCAACAACGAATTAGGGTTTTGAGTAGCTATAAGAGAAGGTACAACGACCTAATTCATCATTATGCATATTTTGCCTTGTCGTTGAGGAGAAAGGCACATCTTAGGAGAGGTAGCTCAGTGGATTCCAGGAAGAGTACACCAATGGATGATTTCAGTGTTGAGAGACACACCCTAGTCATCGGGGAGATCACACAGGGCTTCCATCAGTCTTCAGCAATAGTTCTACAAGGATTAGCAACAGGGGCACACTTGTTCAGGGAGAGGGCACAACTTCTGAGGGGGTTTAGTGGATCGACTTGTCCCATTCAGGGAGAGTTAATAGATTCCCCTCCGACCCATTTGAGAGGTAGATGATAAGCATATTTTTCCTGGTTTCTCGTCATATTTTGATAGGGGAATCATCAGGGACACATTTTCCGAACATTGGGAGTGCGACACTTGGGGAGGACACATTTGGGGTTCCCGAACGATCATCAGATCAGATCCAAGGAAACCCTTCCAATCAATTTCATAGTAGGCCATGACGATTAGTTTGAGACACATCTCATTTGATTCTGACGGTGGAATCACTAGGGTAGAGTTTTCTAGCAGTAGAGGGGTGCATTCCCCTAGGGGGATCCATTTGGGTCCAGACACACTAGCAGAGGGGCCGGCCAGTCACCAGGATTGAGAGGGACAACATGGTGCATTGTTTGGGACAATTTCCAGACCGATCTGAGATATCTAGCCACCAGGGAAAACTTTCCGGACTTGCAGCAGTTACCGCGTGAGCTGCCATAGCTTGCAGATCATCCATTGATCCCACAGTGTCATCTATCATCGGGTATTATCATTTTAGATTGCTTATTGTATTTCGACTAAAACTCTTCTCTCATTTATCTAGCTGAGTGATTTATTTTATTGTCAGTTACATTCAACATTGTACTCTAAAGATATCATAATATACGATTTATAGTCTTTTGTCTCATTTACCATATGTATACTCAATATATATGTTGTAAAATATTAATCATACACACACATTAGTAGAGTTTCCTAGACTAGCCAAGTCAGGAACATTGTAGTGGTATCAGAGGTTTAGTCTTTCCATCATGTGACTAAATACAATGAGTGCAGTAGAGGATCCAAGGGGTCATGAGCACGTAGGTGACGAATATGTCACTTACAACAGACACAAGGAGGGAAGACCAAGACTTGATTTCCCCCCTTTTCCTCCCAGATCAAAGGAAGAGGAAGAGGCACAAAGGAAGCAGAGACAAGGGTAGAGCGTGAGGCTGAGCATGAGGCTGAGAGGATGTTAGGAGATAGATATGAGAGACTAGAAGGCAGTGGTAAGGCCCCCATGGACCCATAGGCAACCTTCATGCAGGAAATCGACAATCTGGTAGTCAGTCAGTAGGCCATGACTCATTCCTTGGCGCAGATGGCTAATAGATTGGCCATAGTGGGCACCCTAGGCACACAAGCCCCACATGCAACACATGGGAACTTAGGGGCAGGTAGTAGACCCTAGTCTTCTACTCACACATACACCTCTTCGAGTAGGATTCCCAGACCATTGTTCCCCAGTTTCCATAGGGCACCCCCAACAACAACAAAACAAATGATAGCACAAAGTTCGCCCACTCAGGCAGAGGACATTGCAAAGTACAGGAGGGAGTATGCAACATTGGGCCATGAATTCCATCGGGACATGACCCTGATTGAGTATTGTGGACTCAGACTCAGGAAACACCCTAGAGAGACACAAAGAGGAGGACAACAACAACAACAGGGGAATAACATTGATTTCATCCGGAAAGTTGGTAAACTCACCATACCTTGTTTTGACAGATCGTCCAAATGCACTGCCCGAGATTGGGTACAAAATCTAGAAACATACTACAAGCTCAACTAGATGACTGAGATAGAGGTTATCAATTTTGCTACCCTACACTTGGAGGGTGAGGCACACGAGTGGTGGCATCATAGATTGGTGATGTTTTGTCATAGTCATCACCTCCTATAGGGAGTTCATAGAGAGAATCATGTATAGGTTTGATAGGAGGGATCCCGAGATCCACTTCATGGATCTAGCTTAGTTGAGACAAACTGGGACAATAGAGGCATTCATCACAGAGTTTTAGTGGGTAGTAGTGGAAGTGATAGATATATCAGAGCCCATGCAAATCATGTTGTTCACAGAGGGACTCACAGAGAGCCCTTGAGAGTATGGGTGAAGGCATACATGCCTCACAACTTGCAGGATGCCATCTTACGCACTCGATATTTGGCATACTCAGTGCTAAAGACTAAACCCTTTTCCAAACCCTTCATACCACATAAGAAATGAGATAGGAATCCATTCCAGAGATAATGGAAGGGTAAGGAGAAGCTGAATGATGAGATGAGGTGAGAGATTATGAGGAAGAAGCTTTCCTTCAGTTACAGAGACCCTTGGGTTCAAGGCCATAGGTGCATGGGCAAGGGAGAGATTCATTATATTGAGGTGGAAGTAGACAATGTGGATAGTGAGGAGGAGGAGCATGACAGTGGATCCATTAGTTCAGAGGAGTCAACACAGGTAGAGGAGCAGCCTCCCCGTAGACCACTGACACCAGCAGGGACCCACCCACCGGTAGTTCCACAACCTCCTGAGTAGGCTAATAGACAAAACCCGGTAAAAGGAGGAGTCATAGCAACCCTTTATGGTGTTCCTGTTATCATGCAGTTTGTACTTGGAAGTAAAGGATAGGTGGAAGAAAGGAAAATTGGTGAAACTGAGACTATCCTACCACTGTCACCTCGATAGGATAACTCTTTCCATTTAGGGTGGTAGGCCCAGGGGAGACATCCCAATGACCTCATCCCACTAACATGACTTGGATTTGATTTGTCCTAGAAACCTCCCACATCCAGTGAACACTAGCCCAATAGGACACCCTGTCACTTCCTCCAAACTTGGCTTGCAAATTTGTATAATGTCTGTTGTTCCTAAGTTTATACTTTAAGGCTCTAAAGTACACTATCAAGGCATCTGAAAAGATAGAGGAAGTTGAGGAAAAAAAATCAGTGATTAAAGGTGAGGGCTATAATTGGTTCCTCAACTGTCTCTGTCGAAATTCCCAGTTTTCTTGAATGTTGATATCTCTCTCAATTACTGCCCATGAATGTTCTAACTCAATCCGGTTATTTATTGTTTGTAAGATAGTGTTAAATAGATTTAAAGCGATGCTAGTTTGATCCGAAAGATTGGATTCAATGTTAGGCTACCTTGAAACTAGTATTGTCATGAAGGATAAAGGTAAGGAAGATATAATTCAGTGTTTTCATTTTTTGGCTTCGTTATCTCTATTCTACAATGTAAAGAGAAAGATTTTAAAATACAAATTAATAGGATGACTAAATTAAAGGTCGTTTCTTGTATCCGAGTTAAATTTAAAGGAAAGGGAACATGCATGACATCAGGGAAAACATAAAGCTATTAACAAGGTGAGGCATCAATTTAAGAGGAATCTCACATTGTAATAGAAGACTATGAAATGAGACAATATTAATGAAGCATATGATATTGAAATCTAAACATTTACAGGTCTTGTATCTGCTAATAACTGATACAGAGGAAAAACTGTAGATGATTTAAATGACAAGAATAATGATTTCCATAGTAGAGGTTGCACTAAATTGTAGCCGAGTATTCATCAATTAGACATAAGAAATAAATATGAAAAGATAGGGGAACACATAACTTAGACGTGACAAAATATGGAATCTTCAATTTGTATTTCTATTAATTCAGATCTTCTTCAAAATTACTTTCGTCAGAAAAATGTCCTTTTTGAGAAAAAAAAATCCTTCTTTTAGTCTCCTCCCCCCCTATCTATACAAAATCATTGCTACTTGATGGTTAACGATTTCCTACTTTTTAGGGGAAAACATAGTTACAAAACTGCAACCTTAACCATTGCAAGATTAACTTTTTGTTGGTCTATCGTTTCAAAAGTATAAGCTTTCGAACGATACTTCACTGTTTAGCTAAAGTCTCTCCCTCTTTTGAAGCTATACATTCAATACACTTCTCCAAATAATGAACAAAAATTCTGGGTGGTGTTGGAAGATCTTTAGTTTCAAGTAGATAAAACTTTCTTTGTATCTTTAGAAGATGGTCTTCAAAACCTTTATCGGAAAACCTGATCACTTGCAATTTTAAATTGGGTTGTACCAACCATCTATCTATTAGGTTGGCATTGATTTCCTTCAACTGTGAAATCTCCGCCTAAATCTCCTGCAATCCTTCTTTGCAGTTCAACTGTTGTTTCACAATGTTTATCTGCTCCAGTGGCTCAGAGCAATCATTTCTTTCGATACCTAACGCTTGCTTATCCAAAGAAACAAAGATTCCCTCATAGTCGTCTTTGATCTCTTTGACTATCTTCTTGTTTTCGACTATGTTCGTTTCCCATGCCTTGATCATGATGTCTCCTCTTATTTGTTTTGTGATAGAAAGCTTTAGATCTTTCAACATCTCCCTGTTTCCTGAACATGCAATTGCTTTCTGGAAAGTATTCCTTGCAGCTTTAGCCTCCTTTTCTTGTAAAATAATATTATCAAGGGATTTTCTTACCTCTTGAAAGTAATTCTGTATGATTTCTATTTTGGAGATCAATTCCTATTGTCTGGCTTCTATCTTTGTATGTGCTTCCAGCGAGAGGGTCTGGAAAGCCTTTAAGTATACAACTTGACCTTCTGTCAAATTTAACTTAACTTGTAGCTGCTTTGCAATCTCCCTTTGCTGAGTAACTTGCACCTGAATTGCTTGTATCCTCTGGTTCATTTCATCTAGGCTTGATTTGAGTGATTGAATTTCTTGTCTTTCAACAGCTCTGGCCTGCTCCAAGATTTTATTCACCTCTTCTCTAATGTTTTTCTAAACATTCTTTAACTAGTCTTGCAATTGAGCTATTGTGTGGTTACTCTTCTTTGTCCTTGATCTCATGCTCTCCATAGTAAAAAGGTTTTTTGTTGTCGTGGCTCCCATGGCACCTGCTACCTCTGTAGTGAAATCCTCCTCTTCCAAGTTCTGGCCATCTACTAAGGCTCTATGCTTCTTCACCATACCCCCCTCTCTCATATACATCTCTTGTTTTAGGACAACCTTCCTCTTTTTGTTGAAAAAATAATCAGAAGGAGGGATCTCATCTCTGGAGATAGGGGTGAGGTCACTAACATATATGGATCCCATCTGTGGGAACCCAAAGGCAGACTGTAAAGGGGTTAAGGAAGCTATGGGGCTTCCTAGTTCTGTAGATATTGTCTCTCCCATGACCTTAGGTATATTCACATCAACAACAGGTGATGAAGGAGGAGTGGACTTACTGAACTCGGGAGGTGTCCTGGGCCTCCTCTCTGCTTCCGTCTCTGTATTTTCTCTCTATAAGGCCTCTTCATTTTGTGAAGACCCTTCAGTTTCCTGAGGAAATTCTTTAGGATTGACTTTATCTCGTGCCTCTTGTCTGAAGCCTAGAGGAGTATCTTCTTGTTCCTGAGGAAGGGTAATTGCTTCTCCTTGCAGCACTTTGGACATACCGCTTTGTATGTGCTTCTGGAAGGTCTAAAAACTAGCTTGCAAGTCGGACGACAGTATCCGTACCCTCTCTAAGACTTCCTCATAGGTCCTAGTCCCTTTGAACATGTCATCGAAAGGGGACTTCTCATGTTCATAAGCCTTCATATTACAGTGGTTCATATGTTTTCCCACTAACGGGTAGGGTTCATGCTTCCTGTGTTCGAGGTTCACCAATTTGACCTCCTCTAGCGTTGTCGCTTCAACTTTGGAATGACCCAAGTTGAGAAGTGAAAATTTTCCAATCTGAATGAGAAAGACTGACCAAGACTTCTTTTGAGATGTCTTTAGTTCAATCCCAATTCCACCTGTTACTATTTGATGAGCTACCACCCTACACACCAGTCTGTCAGGGAGGAATTTTGGGAGTGCATGTGGAGGGATTGAACATCTGAAAACTATGATGTAGGAGAAATTCTCCTCTATAAACCAGTCAACAACTGCCTTAAGGGTTCCTATGACCAACTCAAAAATGCGGGGAGGTGTACAGTCATACAACATCTGATGTAGTGGTATTACCATGAAATGACAGATTTCATAGAATGAGTCCTTGGAGTTTTCTTCCCAAAGTTTAGAATGATATTCATGAATGGGTTCCGGGTAAGTTGGATTCCAACTCCAATTCATCAAAGGGAAAGTATTTGAGAAGCATATAGCATCCATGATGTACGCAGACATATAAAATGCTATTGGTCGTCCATTGGATCTTGCAGTCTGATATTCCATGACCTCCTTCGCTATGTTATCGGATAAAATCTTATGCCAATTAAAACTGTAACCTTCTGTTGCCTCATGCAAAAGGGGTACCCCTTCTCCAGGGAAATGGGTAGGGATTTTCTTTCCAAAAAGTCTACATAACATCATTGCCACATAGACCATATACTCGTTTAAAGAAGCTGTGGCATAAACACCATGGGTGTCAGCCCTGAATTTTGCTTCGTTTCTCCACAAGTCTTTAATTATGCCAGGATACATTTGGTTTGACTCAAGACATTCTTTCCTTTGAAAATCACTCACTAAATCTTTGTTATAAATATACTTGGGACTGGGGGATAATTTATATATTACTTGTAAATGTTCTGGTCTGAAAGAGCCCATGACGACCCCTTGACTGTCCCAAATGCTTCTCGTCTGCACGTCAGTTCGTTCTAAGGTGCAATTGATCATGTCATTATATGTCATAAGTCGCGACTGTGTAGCTATTTTATGGAGCTCAGACTCCGCTATATCTTGAAGTTTGTTGTTGGCATCATGAGGGAAATTTTTTATTTCATAATCCAGAGTTTCGAAAATCTGCCTCCAGAATTTTATGGAATCGATGGCATGCGGTATTGTATCAGATATAACATCTCCATCTGGACTCGAGCTTTCTGCAACTTCCTCACTTTTCTTGGGTGCCTTCTTAGGTGCCATGATATCTGCACTAGATCAAAAACCTGTTTACAGAAAAAATATGTATAAAACCAGATAAATGTGACTTGTTGCAGATGTAAAGGATAACAATGAAGTTCGAAATACAAGACCTTATTAACCTTTAATTTTGTGTTATAATGAGTGTACAAACAGAGATGACGAAAAGTTAATGATTTTTAATGGAAAGATATGCCTGGAGATACGTTTTCACATCAAAAAATATCTTCACTTATCCATTATTAATACTGTCGTATATTGGTGATTTTGAAACCGGGGTTTCAAAAATCACTGCCTTCTTCATTTCCTGAAATGCGAAAGGCATCTTGGTTATCACTAATCCTATTTTGGAAGAAAATTAAACTTAATCTTAAACCTTGTTTAGAGAAAACGCGATTTCGCGTTTCGGAACTTCGGGGATCCTGTTGTCAGGGGATAAGTCATAAGAAAACCCCGGATCATGAAATTGCGATGGGACTAGTGAGGCGTTAATCACTTATTAGAGATTTAATTAATTAAGGTTAATGATTAATTATTCTTTTAACTTTTCGGAAAAACGAGGATCGAGAGTTTAACGGTTGAGAGTTCGAAGGTGGTTTAGTAGAAAGAAAAAACCGAATCGTGAAAGATTAAGGGAATGATGATTGGGTTTAGGAGCTTAGTTAATTATAGATTAAAGAGCGCTTTGTGGAAAGTGAAAAAAAAGGTAACCTTTATTTCTTTTCCCCCTTTTTAAAATTTTTTAATATGTTAAACAGTTTCGGGATTTCGACACCGGGAAATTAAGATGGTTGAATATTATACCTTGAGAAGAACCAAATCTCGAAACCTTAAAGGAACGGAAATATTTGATTTCCCTTTGGACTAAGGGAGGCTCCACGACTTAGGAAAATATGAAGCTTCAGTTCCCAAGGGTAGAAAAATATAAACTTTGTGTCAATGTTAGGCTCCATCTAGGGATCTAGTCTCCTTGTGGGACGAGAAGAACATGTAGACCAAGTGCCTTCGTTGGGTAATGGAGTCAATGATTCAGCTCTGTGAAACAAATTGGGAGAAAATCCAAACAAGATTAGGGTCTCAATGCTAACTTTGAAAACTCTTCAAAAACAAAAGTTCTGACTATCTTGAGCCGAGTTTTCAATAGATTTATTCTCCTGAAACTGACCTCAAAACTGTGTAAGACAATCAAAACTGAATCATCCATCCTATCAGGTTTCATGTGATTCTTTTTGCATCAAGGTAAGTACTTGCATTGTGTCCAGTAAGGAGATCCTAGAAACCTATGATGAAAATCCAGTCGAAAAGAAGAGAAATTACTAGAGCGTCATGTAACTCATGTATAACATCTTTTATCAGATATGAGGATATTGCTTCACTGCCATCGAGTCTGTTCAGTACCCCGGTGAAGTTATTTGACTTCCCATATTGAATTTCCTTTCACCACTTTGTTGTTTCCAAGTATTTAAATGATGAGATGAGGGCAATCAATATAATGAATTTCCTTTCTTCATCTCTTTGAACTAGATGGGGGCAATCAATATTGGATTTCTTTTCACCATCTGTCTATATTCACTTTTTTTTTTGAAGTGGGGGCAATCAATGAGTATACATTACATTCGGGAAGATATCTGTTTGAAAAAGAATCAAAGTATGTCAACTCATTTAAATATCTCTGGGTTAATCTTCTCATCTGCCTTCAAAAATCATGGGCTTCAGAGAACTTCTTAAGGGAAACGTTTTTAACCTCTAATATAGGGAACTTCCTTGAGCAAAACTAATCAGTTATTCCTGTTAGGATAACTAATAGGGTCAGGATTAACCTAGACATGTTTGTGATCTAGTCAAAGTAAAAGAACTTAAAAACACAACCTACTCTCTTTCCTTGAAAGTTTGTTTGGGAGTTTTCAAGACCAGCGCAAGACCCCTCTGTTGTCAGGAGCTTTATGATTAGACCTCCATGGTCGAGTGGGAAAAGGCTTTACTGTAGTCATGGGGAGGTTAAAGGGGGTTTTTAGAAAAACTACCATACATGTGACTGTTCTCGGAGATTTTCTTAATTAGATTTTATAACCTTTTCTTAAGTACCCTTTTTTATTACTTCAAGAATTTCTTTGATTTAGTTTTTATACTTTTTTTTTTTATATCGACAATAATGAAATCATTCGTACTTTTTAGGGCATTTTATCTCGAATTTTGAAATTGGATTTCATACCTTTATTAGATCTTATATTTCTAGCCCAAAGATTACTCGTTCATTACCTTTGTCATTGTGAGATACTTGATAGGAATACCTGCGCATGTCACCTTTCAGTACCTCGAGTCCGCTGTCTCGTGAGGAATTTTCCATGTGAATAACATATCATTATAATCGTTAGGGAACATCATGGAAAGAAACCTCCTTTTTTATTTTTATTTTTTATTGGTATCTATACAAAAAGCATGAAAACAAACCGGTATGTACAATGAGGATTTAGAAACATATTATTGTATGAAGTGTTTAATATGTCACCTATTTACAGGGGCATTGAAAATGTCTCCATCCAGGTTTTCTAATAACCAAGCATTTTTTCCCTCAAAAGATGAAATCTTGTATGGGCCAGACCAGATCGGATCAAATTTGCCATGTTTTCCAACGTCTTCTTTTCTAGCTTCCCACTTCAAGACCAAGTCACCAGGGAGGAATTCTCTATCTTTAGCTTTCTGATCGAACAAGGCCTTCATTTTGTCCTGATATCTTTGTAACCTTTCATTTACTTCGGCCCTATTTTACTGGACTTCGACCAACTGGTTTATCCTTTTGGTAATGTCATTGGGTTCTTCATTTGAATCCTGCCAGAGTTTCATTACTAGCAGAGAAAGATTTATTGGTAAAATGACATTAGTGCCATATACCATATGGAAAGGGGAAATCCCAATTGATCTTTTAGTGCTTATTCTGTTGGCCCATAGAGCATATTTTAAATGGATATGCCACACTTTCTTGTTTTCTATCAGAACCTTTTTTATCATGGTAATCAGGCTTTTGTTGGATGATTCATCTAGACCATTACCTTGCGGATAGTAATCTTTTGAGTGTCCTAGTACGATATTATATTTAAGGAAAAATTTTATCATGGCCATTGACTTAAATTCTTGCACGTTATCAATGACTATTTTTCAGGGACAATCAAACCTAGATAAAATATTATCTTCCAAAAAATTGATTACTACCGAATCAGTTGCATTTCTTGTGGGGATAGCTTCCACCCATTTAGTGAAGTAATCAGTAGCAGTTAGGATCAATTTGTGTTGTGCGTTGGAGTGTGGATGAATTTCTCCAATGAAATCAAGTCCCCATTGCTGAAACGGGGCTTCGGTTTTAACTGGAATAAGGGGCAAAGTCGGGACCTTCTGTTTGCCTGTGAACAACTGACAAGGGAAACAATTTCAAACTTTAGTGTTCACTTTTGTGAACAATTTGGGTCAGTAGTATCTGGCTCTTAATATATTAGAAGTTGTTGCTTGCCACGCATGATGTCCTCCACACACCCCGGCATGGAATTCATCTATAACCCCTTTTGTTTCAGTTTTGACTAAACACCTCAGCAGGAAACCCAATGGGTCTTTCCAATATAATTTAGCATCTATGATACAGTATTTTACAACATGTAGCTTTAGCGTCCTAGCCTTAAATAGGGTTAACTCACTAGGAAATTGAAGCGTGAGTAGGTAATGGACGATGTCGTGATACCAGGCCGAAGTAGAAAACTTGTCTTGAATTTTGGTTGTAGGTGCAATGACATCAAGATTTTCTATTTCCAGAAATCCCTCAGTCTGTTGCAGCTGATTTATCCCAAGTGCTTTTAAGTTCAATCCGGAAAGCAATTTGGCCAAACCTTGACCTTTGATAATTTTGGTTGGTTTGACTTCTAGGTAAAACTCCTGGATCTTAGCTAACCACCTACCTCTTTTTCCATCATTGTCTAGTTGCACCAGGATGTCTTTAACAGAGCCAAAGGGTACATAAGAAACAACCTTTGAGTGAAACATGTAAGTTCTAAAAGCCTTGAGAGCTTTCACCATTACATAGGTCTATTTCTCCAATATATCATATTTCAACTCAGAATCTCTGAGACTTTTGCTGAAAAATGCAATAGGCCGCTCAAAACTTTCCTCGTTTTTTTGTAACAACACAGCTGCAATAGTATGTTCTAAAGAAAAATAAAAAATCAAAATCTCTTTTGTGTAATCTGGGCTCGCCAAGACTGGTGCTTCGCTTATTACTTTCTTGATGCGCTGAAATGAAACTTTGGCTTTGCTTGTCTATTTCACTTCACTGTCCTTTTTGAGCATATCTGTTATCAATTTCACAATTTCAGCAAAGTTAGGGATGAATCTCCTCAAGAAATTTATTATTCCTAAAAAAGACTGAATTTCTTTTACATTTCTAGGAAAATTTATTGTATCTGTTGCCTCAACCCTTTTGGGATTGATTTTGATTCCATCTTTAGACAAAATATGGCCCAAGAGTTTACCTTCTTGCATTGTGAAATGAGATTTCTTGGGATTGAGTGACAAACCAAATTTTCGGCATTTCTCAAAGGTTTGTTTAAGGTGCATAAGGTGTTCTGCATCATATTTGGAGAACACAGTCAAGTCATTGAGATAGATAACCACAAAATTATCTCTTTCACCCACAAAAGTGATATCCATGGCTTGCTGAAAAGTTGCCCCTGCATTCATTAAACCAAAAGGCATTTTATCATACATGAAATTACCCCAAGGGGTAGTGAAATAATTTTTTTATTTATCGTCCTGATGCACTATGATCTGATTGTAACCTGAAAAACCATCAATCATAGACATTCTGTTAGCCCCAACTACTTTTTCTAAAACGTGATCCATCTTAGGTAATGGGTAATTGTCTTTGAGTGATGATCGATTCAGGTTTCTGAAATCGACACACAATCTGATCTCGCCATTTTTCTTTCTCACTAGGACTAAATTAGCTACCTAATCAGAATATCTCAGTGGGACTATGATTTTAGAATCCAGGATTTTTTTGACCTCTTTTTCTATCACCAGTAATAAGATAGGATTGATCTACCTCAGTTTCTTCCTAAAAGGTTTGACGCCTGGTTTTAACGGAATTTTATGTTCCATGATGGTTGTGTCATAAGTTCTCAACTCATCATAAGACCAGGCAAAAACATATTTTTATTTTTTAAGCAACTCGACATATTTACTCTTGATTTCAGGAGACATGTATCTGGATACTTTAACTAATCTAGGACTCTCTTTGGTACCTATATTGCAATCTTCGACTTCCTCTAGCTGAGGCTGTAAGGTATTCTTCAAAGGGATGTCATCATGATTAAAGAGTCTTTCTAAGGGAATCAAGCCCTTGGGTATTTGATTATTTTTTAAAACTAGCATACGATGGTTTGCAATTTTATCTTGGAACTCCTGGGGGTCTTCCCCTTCCTGCATGATCCAAATAGGATCATTCTGGTTCTCTTGGTCAACATGCATTTCGACGAACTCGTCTGCTGTTTCTAAAAAAATTCGGAGTTGTTCGTCATCCTCAAAGAATTGCCAATGTTGTATATTATTGGGTATGGAAGGCCTATGTCTCATTTGTATATGATATTTAAGTTTGAAAGTAGTGGGAGGTGAGAAAGTTGAAGCAACTTTGGCTAAGGCATCCACCTGTTGATTTCCAACTCTCGGAATGAAGTGAATATTAACAGAAGAGAAAAAAAATTCCGATTAGATCCCAAACACAATTTTGATATGACCTTAATCTAGGATGTTTGTCTTGGTACTGGTGATTGACTTGTTTCACGATTAACTCTGCATCACCGAAAACTTCCAAGTTTTTAATTTTCATTCTCCTAGCAACCTCTAACCCTAACACTAGAGCTTCGTACTCACATACATTATTAGTGTGGTCAATGTTCCACTGTAGCCTATAGGAGAAAGGGATAATGAATTGGTTATTAGGTGCCACAAAAATTACACCAGCCCCAGCTCCAAGATAAGACGAGGCACCATCAAAAAACATTTTCCAAACGCCAGTGCTATATACATCTTGTTTTATTTGTTCTTTTTCTTTTTTATTTCTTGTACAACTTTCTTCTACACATGCGCCACCATCATCATCTATAGATAATATACAATTACCTAAATCCTGATCAATAATATATACTGGATAGTTATTTGGGATGAGAGGATCACTAACCGTAAACGCCAACCTAGTTTCCCTGTACAATCGCGTGAACTGGCCTCCAAAACTGGAATTATTGTGTACGTCATATCAAGTTGAAGAGAACCTCCAAGTTTAGCACCCTAGGACCGAGACAAGAGCATGCCATATTTCGGAGGTATATTTGGGACAACCACACCCATTAAAACACTTTTGGTGGGTACCTGTGCAAGATTTACGACTAAGTCTGGGGGTTATAAGGAAGGGTTTCAAGAAGTTGGTTATCGGTGGGGATGAAACTTGAGAAAAAGGATCTTGGGGAATGTGGACTTGTTCCTTCAGAATCACAGGGTGAAAATATAGGAGAATCAACAGAAGTTGAATCAAGATATATGGGATAATTGTTTGAGTTTTGAGAGGTGGGAGAAAGAACTTTGAGAAGCAAGGGAGAATCAATCGCAATAGGAAGTGAGACATATCTTCGTTTTCTATTGGTGTGGGAAACATCTGAGAAAGATTCTGTCTTAAAAATGGGCAGAACCAAATCTGATTCGGGGGATGTAACTTTATCAGCAGAGTATTTCAAGTAAAGGGGTGGAATACTTGATTCACCATGTTGATATTCAGATTCAAACTGTGTGAGTTTAGGTTGATAATTTTTATTTGTCGATGAGACAGTCTGTTGGAAGTGTCTTCTTGATTTTATATTTTTTTCTGGGTCGAAAAAAGGCGAAATCTTCTCGTCGTCTAGATTCTTCCTAGTGTTCTTCTAGTTGAGAGCCAGTTTAAACAATATGGAGTCACCAAGTGAAATATAAAGGTAGCCTTAGAAGGTTTCCAAGCTTTGTTCACTATCAAAGAAGGAAAGTGTCAATGTCGTTCTTCCCAGAGAAAAGCTTTGTTTCTCTGTTCCCCGACAACGACGCCAAAAAGATGTTGTTCCTGAGTTTATACTTTAAGGCTCTAAAGTATACTATCAAGGCATCTGAAAAGATAGAGGAATTTTAGGATAGAAAAATCAGTGGTTAAAGGTGAGGGCTATAATTGGTTCCTCAACTGTCTCTGTCAAAATTCCCAGTTTTCTTGAATCCTGATATCTCTCTCAATTATTGCCCATGAACGTTATAACTCAACCCAGTTATTTGGTGTTTGTAAGATAGTGTTAAATAGATTTAATGTGATGCTAGTTTGATCCAAAAGACTGGGTTCAATGTTAGGCTACCTTGAAACTGGTATTGTCATGAAGGATGAAGGTAAGGAAAGTATGTTTCAGTGTTTTTGTTTTTTGGTTTCGTTATCTCTATTTTACAATGTAAAGAGAAAGATTTTAAAACACGAGTTAATAGGATGACTAAATTAAGGGTCGGTTCTTATATCCAAGTTAAATTTAAAGGAAATGGAACATGCATGACATGAGGAAAAACTTAAAGCTATTAACAAGGTGAGGCATCAATTTAAGAGGAATCTCACGTTGTAACAGAA